>JAEUWL010000708.1:0-130883 GCA_018524415.1 Podaxis rugospora
GTTCAAATTCCCATATTGGTCGCGTGGGAGACGCCATCAAAAGCTCGCGCGCGCGTGAGATCCTGTGGCCAAACGCACCCTAAGGGTGGACCTATAATCGGTCAGTCCTGGTTATGCTTTCGATATGATAACGCTCAATGCCCACTAGTTTAGTTCCGACGTTCGGCAAGCAAACTTTGTGACCATCGTACATAAGACTTGATTAGTTATTTGCAGAATGGAATGGGCGTTAAGAAGGACTTACGCCTGCCGCCTGGTCGTCATCGCTGTGCTCTCCCGATGCGTGGAAATACCTGGGTAAGGTTATTAAAGGCTTTGTTAAATCCCCAAGCAGCGAGTTATCCTAAATTGGGGCATCCCGACTGTATGGTGAATCATTATCGGGAAGTGGTATACACTGATGTAATCACAATCGGAAACCCTAAGAGGGCTAGAGTAGGAAGATGAATGGCTAAGGACAACCCCGCAGACAACCGCGGCCGATGGTGGCGATCTTTGATCACGGTCAAGACGTCAACCAGGCGCATTTCCCGATTGGCCGAGAAATATTTGCCCTCCTCGGCCCGCTTGCTGCGGAACTCGGTGAAATGACAGTTTGGACCCTTACGCAGCACTCTTCAAACGAGGGTATGGAGAACTAGCGATTATGCTGGAAACATGTTAGAGGGCTTATCGTTCTATCTGAGCCATGGTCGGACAGGAGGAATCTAGATAGTGAGGAGACTGATGTGCATATATAAGAGCCTGGGCCGGCTGAGCCAAACCACAAGATGCTAATCGACCCTACTTCAAGCATTTGGTGTCTGGTCATTCTGGATAGCCTTCGGAGGCTTAGCATAGGTACACAGGGATTTCATAGAGATGGTCGTGGTCGTCCACACGACGACTTCACACTCGATCTCTGACACTCTCAACATGCTATTTTCAGATTCCCAGTGACATACAATTGAATCAAGCTCTTAACATGTCAGCTATTTATATCATAAGCCTGGGCAGTATTTAATAACGATTGAATTTCAGAAGGAGTGGTTCCAATCGTCTATATGTGGTGAGGCAGGATACATGTATCGAAGTACAAGATGCGGGGATAATAGAAGTAGGAATGGGAGTTGTGCCTACAAGTATATACTTTTATATACTTCTGCATAATTATCGGCAGACGTGAACATTGTTATCTTACCATGCTCACACACCCCGGTGAAAAAAAATTTTCTTCCCAAGCAGGTGGGATGTTGGTGATGATTGTAGGCGATATTCTGAGGTCAGTATTGAAGATGGAGTCTGCCATTGTCACTGGATGCGTCGAGGTGGGGGCAACCCTTTTCAAGTCTTCCTTTGATGCCACGCATATCGGTGTTCTGAAGCTGTCTTCCACTCGTTATGTGATTCAGAAAAATCTCGCATTTTACCAGAACACAATAATCCTGTCCCGCTTTTTGATGGTCTGCTATTCTTGGGTATAGTGTTCCGGTTCACCCTCGACTCTGTCCAGGGCGGGTTTCTTGGTTGTAGGATACTCTTCCTTTCTGCGAACTCACGTTCTGTTGATTCTTGGTAACATTTGATTATAGATGTATAGAACACTCGGCATTTGTTGCCTGCTTCTGGTATGTCCGATATGACTGTACTGTGTGCTTCCTTCACTTTCAAAGCCACGTATGGTCCTTCAAACTTTGGTAGTAGTTTCTTGGGTATTTTTCCTTTTTCAGTGTTTCTAGATTCTCTGTTCATGTTCATTGTCAAGAGTAGCCACACGGTCACCTAATGCATGGGAGAATATATCTTCGCGATGTTTATTCGCTTAGTGTGCCAGCTGTATTTTGGTTCGAAAGGATTATCTGCCACTGTTGTGACGTCAGTCACAATTCACTTAATGAATTGGACTGGCGTGTTTCCAGTGCGCTGGTGGCTGGTGGAATCAAGCCAGGGGACATTCTAAACGAAGTTAGAATCCTGAGACGCATTTACTGTGTTCATGATGGTGACACGCCTTTCAGGCGAAGTAAGCAGAGTTCATCGCGCCTTCCCTCATCGGAACCAATGCGCAAGCAATGAGTTACGCTAAATTAGGCTTCCAAAAACGCGATGCCGATACAGCGTGTGTCATTCATCGTCACAAATTGTGTGGTGGTTCTTTGTTGAAAGTGGTAATTCAGCCGGGTGCTGATCATTGTTGATGCACCGCCGAAATTCATATCGGATACCCTAGGAGGGGTACGGCAGGAAGATGAAGGATTAGGGGATGAAAGCCACAGACAATCGACGACGATGATCTTTGAGCCTTGTCCCCCGAACGCATTTCCCGGTAGACCGAGGATTGTTCTTTCTCAGCGGTTAGTGCTGCGGAGTGCGATGAAGTGAAAGCTGTGACCTTACGCAACATTTTTTGAAAGAGAAAATGGAGAACTTGCTGGAAGCGTATTAAAAGTATCACCGTTCTGTCCGAGCAAGGATCAGGCATCTGGACGCAAGAAGGCCGATTTGAATCTATAAGAGCTGAGCCAAGCCGTAACGATGATAATCAACCTTACTTCAAGTGTTGACGTCCGGCCCTTTCACGTCCCTCATCCTTGTATCATGTGTTTCGTCCGCTAGGTTCTTGTCTCTTCCTCGGATGATGAATCATTCTGGATAGTCTTCGCGAGCTTAGCGTAGACACACACCCATACATAAGTTCCCAGGCTTTCCGTGGCCATGGTCGTGGACGTCTACACAACTGATTTTTGAACACTTCCAAAAAAACGTATTCAGATTCAGCGATATACAGGGAATCAAACCCTTAAGTAGATCTGCCACCTGTGAGACCGGGCAATATCCAACAACGATTAATCACACTCACCCCAAAGCGTTATCATCAACGCACAGCTTCAGTTCCTTCAAGATCTCCAACGTCGTAATATACAACTCATTCCCTAACCTCTCATCTCTCGCCTGCGGCGAGGGATCTGCAATCTGTCCAACAGGATTAAGATAAGCGCCCTTAAATCTCTCCGCATTCGCTTTGACTTCAGGCGAAGCCGCAGCATAAGCAGAGTTCATCGCGCCTTCCCTCATCGGAACAAAGATTAGGTGGAGAATGAGGCTGAAGATTTGCTTGAGGACCGGGGCTCTGTTCTTCAAGAATTTCAACGTGTTCGGAGTCATGACGCCCCCCGGATGAATAGCCATGCAGATGATTGGCGCATCTTGCGCATCAAGGCGGCGTTGCAGATGCTTAGTGTGGTGAATATTGGCCAACTTGGATAGACCTTAAAGGATGCAGTATCAATAAGGTGACAACAAGAGGTTTGATGGAGAGCCTACCATACGTGTACAGATCGCTCACGAAAGATGTACCATACGATTTGTTGAAATTGTCCTTTCCCGCAAATGATGTCGGCGTAGCAGTCTCATGAAGCTTGGATGAAACCTATTAAGAGAAAAAGCTAGTGTTAGTTAGCTTGATCTTGAGTAACCAGAGTGATTAAAACCTGACATTGACGATGCGAACGTCAGATCCCTCTTGTTTGGATGTCTGAATCAAAAGGGGTAAAAGGGTTTCCGTGAGGATGAAGTGGCCGAGGTAGCTGATCATGGTCAATGGGAGGAGCATCTATATGTAAGGTGCTTGGTACGAACTTGATAACCATATAATCTCTCAATCCATCCTTCGTGACATTGGAAGGACCGGATGCCCTGTACCGACGCATAAATTGGACACGTTTTGTCCCACAGAAGAATATGTGCGCACTTCGCAGCATTATTAACTGTGGTACGAGCGCTGAGTACTTAGCGGAATCACGGGTGCAAAATCTGACACACTAAGAATATCCAGGCGTTCTTCTTTTCTCAGGAATTCCTCTGCAGCACTCTTTGCAGAGCGAGGGTCTTCCAAATCAAGCTTGAGCCAGTGAAGACTCCCATCACCAAGTCCTTCCATCTTCAACTTTTCGATCGCTTCCTTAGTGCCCTGTTCATTACGAGTCGCTAGGTAAATCTGTTGATAAAGCATTGGTTAAGAGCAGTATCAGAGGTACGCAAGCTTGCCTTGGCTCCTTTCCGACCAAGGAACTGCGTTGTGGTGTATCCAATCCCAGAACTATGCATGCGATGAGCACTCTGATCAACCAAATAGACGCCCCGTGGTGCACTCACTATCCACCAGTTATGATCACGACTTTTCCATGCAGGTCTCTAAGGTCCTCTTCGGAGATGCGTCTCTGCTTGCTAAAGGGCCACATCTTAGTTGGGGAAGGATATTTCAGAACATTCGAAGCTTTGAACTCTGTTCATGAGAAATTGGTCAGTGCGCACTTAACCCTCTCCAAACATATCATCGATATCTTCTAGCCATGGGCATTGCCGTGGGTAAGCTTGGGAATAAGAAGGCAAACGGATCGTAGACGAAAAAGGTCAAGCGAAGAGAGGGACTGGCCAAGGTCGGCCGGGTATACAAATAGCCGGCAAGGATTCACAGCAACTCGAAGCTTGAAGTTCACAACATCGATGTGTAGACCACTTCCGAAATACCACGAGAAACGATAGATCCCAATGCATTGACAGGAAGTGTGCCCAGGGCCTAGACAAGCAACTTTTTTGGGACCCTACTTGAACCACTAATTGCTTCACTCTTGAGCTTGATCTCTTGACTTCGGCGATCCCTAAATTGATCCCGGCCGGTTGTCAACTCAGAGAATCATCAAAATCAAATGTTGGAGGACCAAGAACTCACTACACATCTTCAAGTTACTCGGTATGGCCCTGAAAAAGTGCTACACGTCTGGAGGTGTTCTAACAGCAACCGACAGTGTTACAAAGTCTGGCACCATGGGATCAACTTGCAATTTACTTTATATCGTAGCGCCGGTCGCTTGATCGCCCACATCTTTCCTCCCAGCAACCTTCCAATTTACGAGCTAGAACTCCCCGTCATGAGAACCGAAAGCACCTTCAGAATTCTGTTGACAGGCCTAGCCTTCTCCGTGGCCTCGTCTTCTCTTGCTGCTGCTCAAGACCGTCCAGTGAGCTATATGCTCGAGCACCTGCGGACAGACATTCAGAACTTGATGTTCGTGCACTCTCATTCGGAGAGCCTCGCGTATACGCCCGTATACTCGAAGATGATACTACCCACGAATATGCCCGACAACTCGCTGGCGAGGACATCGAACTCTCCGAGCGTGCTTTGGACGAAACATACGAGTATACGCGGGACGTATCCGACGAGCTCGATGCAAGGGAATTTGATGAAGACTACTTGTACACATGAGGGCTTGAGGACGTTGAAACCCGCGAGTATGACGAACAATTGGAAGCTCGGGATTTAGAGGACGTCGAAGCCCGCGAGTATGACGAACAGTTCGAGGCCCGGGATTTAGAGGACGTTGAAGCTCGCGAGTACGAGGAGGAACTGAATGCACGCGACGTCGATGGCATTGAAGCCCGCGAATACGATGTCTGAGGCCAGGGAGGTCGCCGACGGGGTCGTTGAAGCCCGTGGATTTGATGAGCTACAGAGTTTAAAGCTGGAGACGAGATGATTGCCGACTATGTCTGAGGACATACTTCCTCCCAATACTATTTAACGAAGTGGATGCCAGGCGCGACGAGGCATGCGTTGATTTTCATATATTAATGGATATCTCTAAGTTTATTCGCAGAATCCCGAGTGTCGTAGAGGTACCGTGAACCGTAAATCAGGAATAGATAGAGCTATGTGATTTATCGGCGGCTAAAAGGCAGCCTGAGCATTCGGAATGGGTTCTGGGCTCCTTGAGAGAGTGATTTTGTAGCTTTTTATTTGTTTGTTCCAGGTTGTGTTGTTAAGGTCTGGCAAGGGCCCCTCTTCGCTTTCGTTCTTCACTTCTACTCAAGCTATATGTACATCCCTCTTGCCACGTGCTTGTATCTCTAATAACTCGTCAGTGTGTAGATGGCATGGTGCGTCTAAAGGAGTACGCGACCGGTGTCCAGTGTATTTTATCTCTCATTATCATCTTTCTGCCTCCTCGTACGGTGTTGGAATGAATCAAGACTATCAAATCCCCTCCAGCTAAAGCATTCGTCATAACTGGTTGATCGTTGAACGGGCCGACTGTAACAATATGCTGCCGACGTCTCCATTGTGGGTTGAAACACCATCAAGTACTTTGATGCCACCGGCGCCAACAGTTTCATGTTTAAGGTCTGTGAACCGGCTCCGTGATAATTGACCCTGTCGACATTGTGTCTCAGACATCTCACGCGTGTTGTTTCGCTGGAGCGGCAAGCAGGAAGACAAATTAGTCTCTGACGGCTTCTGCCTTGCGAGCGCCATTATTGCAGTTCGGCACTGATCGATGTTTCCTCTCACTATGGGCGACTAGGACGGGCACAACCAGAGTGGCGCTGTCACACCACCTGTTACTGATCCTACCTGCCTCATACACTTACGACCAGCAATCAGCCAAAATAGCCCTTTGTTTCCGAGGGGACGTCCTTGTATATAAACCCAATCCTATGCCTTCCAGTTTCCTTAGCAGTGCTCACATTCCATCCTCTTCGGCGCAGGTTGCCTTAGAGTTCCGTCTTCCACAAGTCGACGTCTTCACATCTTGTTCCTGGTGAACATACGACTTTGTACTGGTTACAATCCCTTCGACGTATTCCTGCATTTCATCGAGCCCCTGATAAAAAGATGATTTCTTCGACTACCGTCCTCGTCGCTACGCTGCTCCTCAACGTTGCCTCTGGCTACGGAGCTCCTATCAAGTATGTGTTCCGTTGTTTTGTTTTCGACCGGAACATATCCTCACCTAGCAATTCAGGCTAACTCGTTCGCAATCTATTGCGACCCGAGGAAACGTCGATTCCAGTGCTCCCGCAGATATCTTGCGGAGAGTCAATGTTGAAGATAACCTTAGTCGATCTGTCTCTGTCGCCATGTCTTCGACTCAGGACAAAGACAAAACGAAGCGTTGTGTTCCCAGGGACACTCAGGCAACAGTCCATCCAGCTCGTCGCTATCCTAGAAGGGTCTACTACGAGTACTACGAAAAACGTGAAGGGGAAAAACAAGCTCGTGATGCTGTAGGTCTCTAACATGGATTCTATCTGGCTGCGTTGATTGAACATTATGGTGCCCAGGAAATCACCGGCCTCCAGGCGCGCCATAAGCATCCAGGTCAACAGACATGCCAGTGTCAATGCTGTCCAAATGGCGGTGGTCCTGACGGTGGCAATCCTGATGGAGGCAGTCCTGACGGTGGTAATCCCGGTGGTGGTAGTCCCGACGGTGGTAGTCCCGACGGTGGTAGTCCCGACGGTGGCAGTCCCGGTGGTGGTAGTCCCGACGGTGGTAATCCCAATGGTGGCAGTCCCGACGGTGGTAATCCCGATGGTGGCAGTCCCGGTGGTGGCAGTCCCGGTGGTGGCAGTCCCGATGGTGGCAGTCCCGACGGTGGCAGTCCCGGTGGTGGTAGTCCCGACGGTGGTAATCCCAATGGTGGCAGTCCCGACGGTGGTAATCCCGATGGTGGCAGTCCCGACGGTGGCAGTCCCGGTGGTGGCAGTCCCGACGGTGGTAATCCAGATGGTGGCAATCCTGATGGTGGCAATCCAGATGGTGGCAGTCCCGACGGTGGCAGTCCCGACGGTGGCAGTCCCGACGGTGGCAGTCCCGACAGTGGTAGTCCAGGCGGCGGTAGTCCAGATGGGGGAAATCCCGATGGTGGCAATCCTGATGGTGGTAGTAGTCCAGACGGCGGCAATCCCGATGGCGGCAGCCCAGTTGGTGGCAATCCAGACGGCGGCAATTCAGATAAACGCCCGACACCCTGTTCCAAACCACAAGGTGGCCCCAACAATACAACCGATTCCTCTGGTCCAACCACCAGCGCCACACCCGACCCCAGCAGTGTCCCTAGCAATGGCCCCAGTAACGACCCTTCTAGTTCTGAAGGTGGTGACCAGACGGAGAAGAGGAAGCCCTCTTCCGACTCCCCCTCCCCCTCCCCTTCTCCCTCCACCACACCAATTGCTAAAACACCCCCAAAAGACAAGCGCTCTCCATCTCCTTCATCGTTTACTGGAACCAAGGAGCCCAAAGTCGACACCAGGTCGGGCCCCAAATCCAATGATGCCCCGAACCCGAACCCCGTTCCCGCACCTGCACCTTCACCTGGTCCTGGGACTTCGTCTGGATCAAACGATGGTTCTAAGTATATGAAGATTGTCAATAAGCGCCATCACACTCCCGGTCACGTTGACAATCAGCAAAAGGATGCGAAGCCCATCCCAAGATCCGAACCAGTGCTCCCGGAAACTGTACAAGCGCGTAACCGACGAAGAAATATAGAGGCTGCGAAGCGTTGGGTCAAGACTGCGCCTTCGCCTATACCACGGCAAGTCGGGTACAGCGGCGCAGCGTGGGCTTCCGCTGTGAGGAGACATGGGATCGAATGAATGATGAGTATCGAGCACTGCTACAGTCCATAGCTTCAAACGGTTCAATTGAAGAGGCTGTGTTTTTGAGGAGTATGTAGGAACTCTAATATGACTTGTTGAAAACTGTCACTGCAATAATAATTTGAGTCGAACGCCCTCAGATATAACATGGGCACTGATAGTTCTATCGAAGTAATCTACGATTCGCAGTTCCAAGGCAGAAACCAGGTTTGTAAAAGGCATCAGTCTGAGCATAAAGAAAGCTAAATAAAAATTCGCGTTCATGCGCGACCAGAGCCAGGGGTAGGGGGGTGAATTAAATCATTGTTTCCCTCTCAATGCACTCTGCGAACTTTACAAGCAATTCCATGACTTCATCCGCACCCTCATCACCAACAGTGTAGATCACCTTGCTAACTTCGAATCCATTGAATTGGCTGGCAGCGCACACAGTATACGCGCCCATATTTTCGAATCCAAGCCAGTCACCGACTTGGATGCCACAAGGAAGAACTGCGCCTTTGGAGACGCAGTCGATAGAGTCGCATGTGGGTCCCCAGATGCTGGCAAGTTGTTGTTGAGAAGGCGAGGTTGGCTTGTAAGGCAAGCCTTTGAGAGTCAAAACATGAGGTTGAGGCGCTTGGTGGTCAAAGAGGATACAGTTGAACGCGCCGTATACGCCGTCGTTGACGTAGTCTAATATCACGAAGTCAGCCAAGACCTTGGTGTTGAAGAGTGGTCGGGAAACTTACACATAACCTCTGGCTGTCCTTCTGCGTCCTTTGTGGGAGCGGCACATCCCTTCGCGCGGTCCAAAGGCGCCCTCCTCGCGATGACATTGACAGCGAGCCGGAATGCGGTCGAGACATAGAACCGCCCAGGCTCAGCTATGAGCTTAATCCCCTTCTCCCTCCTATCCGGGAAATACTCTCCAATCGCATTCCTCAACACCTCGGCCGCATTTTCGAATAGGCCATCTTCAAATCCACCTCCGACATCTAGAAGTGTGAAGTCATAGCCGACTTCCTTGGCCATGTCGAACACAACCTTCGCACGACGGATCGCATCACGGTACACGGAAGGATCGTAACAGCCACTTCCAACATGGAAGCTCACGCCAACAACGTCCAAGCCTAATTCTTTTGCTTTTTCGAGAAGGGAGGGGACGGTGGCAAGGGGAGCGCCAAATTTGATACCAAATGCGCACAAACTTTTAGAGTCGTCCGTCAAGATGCGGATGACCATCTTTGCACGTGGGTGTGATTTGGCGACTTTGTATAATTCGTCGGCATTGTCGAACGTCATTGTGTCTACGCCGGCTCTTGCTGCGGCACGAATAAAAGAGACTGCCTTGCATGGGTTCGCGAAGATGATACGAGAGGGGTCGATAGTGCCTCCACCGATGGAGAGGACCTGGTTGATCTCGCCATTAGAAGCACAGTCGAAACCTGCACCGAGGGATGCCAGGAGTCGGATAACGTAGGGGTCCGGGTTACATTTAACCGCTGAGGGGTGTTAGTTAATAATAGATGTACTATCACAGCTACTAATAACGCACCATAAAAGGGTTGGATTTCCGGTAAACACCTCATCCACCTCTGGTGTTGCCTGTACACTTCACTCAAATTCGCCACAAAGAAGGCCTTCTCCGCGTCAGGCTCCCCAGCAGCCGCAAGTCGGCGTGCGTTCAAAATTCCGTTTCGCATATGCACATCGGGTTGCCCACGGTAAAGAGGAGGCAGCTCCGGGAAAATGACTGCTCCCTTGGGCTGATCGAAATCGAACAAGAGATTGCTCTCGATTTGGTCGTCCTGTTCGAAAATAAATCCGTTGTCCACGGTAACATCTTGTCGCTTGGTGTTGTTAAAGTCGTCGTCGACATGGTTATCTAGAGCAGGGATATGCGCAGAAATAGGACGCTTCCCAATCACGTCGAGATCATCGCACGAAGTGGGTTTGTTCCAGTCAATTTCGGTTCCATAAGAGATTGCCGCGAATGTGTCCGTGGATTGAGAATGGAATTCAAAATCGATAGCCTTGTGTGGTGCCAAGTTTGTTGGGACGACGTCAGCACAAGCCAGTTCAATCATCGATAAATAGATATTCTATGTAAGATACGCGGCCGAAAGGATGCCACTTGAAGCTTGAAACCTGGGAGTCGGCGAAATAAACAAAATAGAAAGACGTCTGGTTGATTGGTAGATTGGTTGAGTCGAGGAGAGTCTGGCAGTGTCCGGATGACCCAAGAGTAATCACCGAAATCCAAACCGCCGCGGGGGTCAACAAGGGGGATCCGCCAGGCGGGGAAAGGATCCGGTAATTGGTTTGGGGATTTTCAGTCGGTGTGGATTCCTCGCTCCCTGTACAGCGAGGAAAGAGTTTCAAGGGCGAAGAGTTACGGGAGTCGTTTGAGGTGAGGAAGAAGAGGGTGGGGAAACGGACGGCCAAGGGAAGACCTAGTATAAGTTAAGACTGGGGATGGCTGTACTGCGTGTATTCTTCAGTCCTGTTAGGGTGGTTCACCTGCGAAAAAAAAAATTTAGGATCTGGCTTGACACGTGCATCCGAAAAAATAGCAACGAACCACGAACGGAGGACCACCTGGTGGCAGAAGACGACACGGTCAATAACTCTCTCCGCTAAAGTAGAGAGGACACGCAACGCACTGAAGGGTCAACAACCGCAAGTCCCTATTCCTGTTCTGGACTGTAATAGTGACTCAACGAGCGATGTCGAGATCGCTCGCAAGGCTTATAGATAGATGAGTTTGGATAGATATAAGCAAGAAAAGCCTGGTTCTGAGCCCTGGAGAGATGTGAAGAATAGAAAAGTTGACCCATCGATCACCATCGATATATCCTGGTTACGTAATACGTCGGTCCCGGTCCGTGTCAAAGTCTGTGGCACCGCCAACTCGTGCTGTCGGAAATTTTCGAGTTGCTGTGTTGAAGGAACTGGGGAAGACCGTGAAAATTGGTGATAAACGCCAGGCAGCCATTAATACTCATCTCTAGGTGTTCGCGCAAGCTAGGCTTGTATAAACTCGTCTTCTCCTTCGGTGTCGTAAACCTGAAGGAAGGGCTGAGCGAAGACGTCGAGAACAACGAACTGCAACGCACCAGCTCTGTTCTATCAACTACCCTTTCCCAGATCGAATGACTAGTCACCGGAAGCGCTTACGACCCTTGTCCGCGGTGTAGTCCTTCATATATGGCGCCGCCATACGCCTCACAAATATATCCAAGCCCTCAGGCAAGGCGACCTTTCTATGTCTGACGGTCACTTCGTCCCCTGCTCCCCTTGCAATTCCCCCAGTCCCGAATTCTTTAACCCCCGGCACCGACCAGTCCCTGTGCGTGGTTGCTAATAGCTCAGATCTCACAATAATATCCCATTTGGCCGTCGTAGACATAATCTTGTTCATTTTTATGTGCTTCCCGAGTCCAGCTGGCGGATTCGTCTCACACTCCACCAACCGACAAACGGGGGAACATCTCTCACGATCGATACACAATGAGCTTGTTCAAACAACTCGGTACTGGGAAGCTACATCATCTTTCGGACTTGCTCTGACGCGAGGGAGCGACCGAGGTCCTTCGAGGTGTTTGTCACTTTGTGAAAAGGTGCATGCTTTCGATGGTTGTCTGGCTATCTTTGTTTCTATCACATCAACAGAGTGAGAACATTCACGACTTCTAGTGAATCTATTCTCTTGTTGCTGCCAGGCGTTTTGGAAGCTCAACGAATTTCTGAGCTATTTGTCCTTTGCGACATGCTATTAATAAACATATAACCTTATGACTTTCAACCCGCTCTTGCGCGATTTTCTGGGATGGCTCATTGAAGATGCAGAGTAACCCGGGTGGGCCGTGACCGCGATCATCAATATGGCAATTCCTCCAGCCTGCCCCAAAGTTCAAGTACCCATGTCTTCGCGAAGAAGCCAGTTGACCAGGAGGAGGCGCAGGAGAGCTCTCACCGACGGATTGGTGGATGGAGGGTGATAAAGAGCTCAATGGCCAGGACTCCCACGACGTCAAGTGGGATGAATATTGCAACATCAACACCACTCAAAACGAAGGGTGGCGCGTAAGCCTAAGGAGATGGGGAACGTTGGCCAAAATCGTTCGCAGT
This sequence comes from Podaxis rugospora, assembly GCA_018524415.1. Classification (NCBI taxonomy): domain Eukaryota; kingdom Fungi; phylum Basidiomycota; class Agaricomycetes; order Agaricales; family Agaricaceae; genus Podaxis; species Podaxis rugospora. Next base: position 12,538 of record JAEUWL010000708.1, read on the forward strand.
GTGGTTGGTGTTGTACCCCAATTCACTTGGCTGGAAGGAAACCGCAAGTGGAAGGTCAAGAGGACACTCACGGATAAGGTTTGAGAATCGCTTGCAGTTAATCTACTTAGCAAAGTAAACAGGGAGATAAATCCCTGAACAAGGCACTCCGGTGATGCTTAAGAGCCATAGGCCACCATTGGTAATGATTCAAATGTGTGTTGGGTACTAATCGACACATGGTGGAATGTCACGGTAGATCGCTCGACCCATTTTTCGCCGTATTCATCTCCAGAACCCAGTTTCTCAATCGATTTTCGGTTAGCTTGAAGTTCTCCGTGGCACAAGTGCATAAGCCCCTTCCGCTTAATCCAAGTTGCGACTAACGAGGTGAATATATTGAGCACATAGTCGTATGGAAAGGAATTTTAAGAGATGAAGATTAAGTCGGAAGGAAGGATTCTGAGTGCACCAGCCTAAGAAGTGCAAGGACTGAGCGCTAAGTAGCCATCACTTTGTCCGCAAAAAACGGGATTGTGGATCAGTCTATCAGTGGCATATTTCGGGGAGGCGCACACACAGAAATTTGCCCAAGGCGAGACAACGAATAATATTCCTCACCCTAGCACTAACACCTAACGCCAACCCTACCAGACCCCTAGCGTCCGAGAGCGCACAGGCGACCGTCACCTGGCCAGTCTTGATGGAGACTCGGAATTTTGACTGCCTAACAGGCTCGGCGATATCCATTGATGAATGGTCCAAAGCCACGTCTTCCAGACAACATGCTGGCTGCAAGCCCGGAGGCTCACTAACGAACAAGTAATCGGATAACTCACGTATCACACGAAACTGGATGCTCTCGGGTCTATACGGGAAGGATACGCGAAGGTACAGCAGGACAAGAAGAAGGTAAGATAAGAGATATAAGATCGTAAGTCTGTCATCAGTCGGTTCTGTAGGAAACGGATGGCGCATCGGAGCGCACGAATAAAACACTGAACCAATGTCTACGCATGTACACTAATGATAAGCAACATGGCTGGGTAAAGGCATTACCCCGTGTCAGATTTGCATTGATGAACACAGTAAACGCTTCGACTGGTTTCTCAGGTTTTCAACTCAGAATGGGACACTCACCACGATTGTACTGCAACATCTTTGTTTAGTCTTTCCACAAACTGTAATGGAGTTTCCTGAGTATCCGTAACTTCTTGTACGATGGGCGGAATCAATCGTGGTGAGTGTCCCATTCTGAGTTGAAAACCTGAGAAACCAGTCGAAGCGTTTACTGTGTTCATCAATGCAAATCTGACACGGGGTAATGCCTTTACCCAGCCATGTTGCTTATCATTAGTGTACATGCGTAGACATTGGTTCAGTGTTTTATTCGTGCGCTCCGATGCGCCATCCATTTCCGGATGATAAGCTGTCGACATTTTTAGTTTGACGCCGGTCAGTTCATGTACATGTTTCCAGAAGCGGGAAAGGAAAAGGACGTCCCGATCAGATATAATTTCTTCCGGTAATCCATTTTCGCAGAACCAATGGTTGAAGAATAATTCTGCCAGGTCTCTCGCTGTTATACCTTTGTGACATGGCACCAGTCTAATGTCTGCGCCCAGCCTATCCGTCATGGTCAATATGGTGTCGTGTCCATCTTCCTTTGGAAAGGGTCCCACGAAATCTATTGCGACCGATTTGAATCGGCCATCAGGAACAGGTAAGGGATGTAATGGGCCCGGTGGTCGTGACGTGCGGGATTTGTTTCGTTGGCACTCCTGGCAGCCCGGGATATATGATGTCTCTAAAAATGTACGCATTCCCGGCCAATAGAATGCTTCTCGCATGACACTATAAGTTTTATCAAATCCGAAATGCCCCAAGGCATTATGTGCCAGTCCTACCAGTGTTTCACGGATGTTTCCAGTCCTTGGAATTACAAGTCTGCCCTTGTAATAAAGAAGGTTTCCTTTTGTGTGTATACCATCCATTTTGACTTCCCGTGCCTTCTTGCACCAGGGGTCTTCATTATATCCATTCACGATCGCGTTTTGGAGTTGATCATCAGTGGAGATTTCCAGTACCGGTGCAATTAACTTCCATTTAGCCTGTGATCGTGTCGCAAGTTCGCGTGCGGAATGCATTGGTGTTGGCACTGTGATACTACATACCGGCACTTCTAATTCATTTGGTAGGTCCATTTCATCTAGCCTGTTGAACCCTGACATCCTCCAAGCTTCCACTTCGGTCTGTACTTCTGTGAAATTCGTGCGAGATAGTGCATCTGCTGCTGTGTTTTGTTCTCCCTTTACATACACGATGTCAAATGTGTACTGTTGTAGGAATTCCATCCACCTTGCTTGCCGGCGGGACAAATGTTTTTGTGACTCAAAACACTCTAATGTGCGATGGTCAGTCAGAACCGTGAACGGGATTCCCAGTAAATCAGAACGCCACTTTGAAAGTGCCCTGACAATTGCACAGAGTTCTTTTTCGTGCACCGGGTAATTTAGTTCTGCACCCTTAAATGGTTTAGACTCAAAGGCGACCGGTCGGGACGTTTCCCATGTTTTTCCAAAACTCAACACAGCACCCGAACGGGAGTCGGATGCGTCTGTAGTTACAAAAACTCTGTATTCAGGCATCAAGTTGTGGTCAATAACTGTAAGGCATTCATTGCTGAGTACTAGTCACTTTATGCCGTCGAAGGCTGCCTGATGTGCAGGAGTCCACTCCGGAAAATGTAAGTCACAATCCTTTTCAGTGAGTTTATTCAGGATTTGTGTGTAGCGAGCTAGTTGTGGCAGAAAGGCAGCCATGTACCGTACAAGGCCCAGGAACTGGCGTACTTCCGTTGCGGATGAGGGGACAGGCCAGTCCAGCACCCGACCAATTTTATGATCATCTGCCTTTATCCCTTGTTGATTGATAATATGTCCCAGGAATCTAACTTCGGTCTGAAATAGGCGTGTTTTCTTCAAATTACAATATAGACCAGCATTCTTTAGGGCTTGTAATATCAGTCGTACATGGCGCGCATGTTCCTCAATAGTGTCTGACCAGATAATAATATCGTCGAGGTATATGTGGCAAATTTTCCCAATGTAAGGTTGTAATGCCTTATTGACACGCCGCTGATGAATTGCTGGTGCATTGCGGAGGCCCATCGGCATTACGCACCATTCGTATAGGCCGAAAGGGGTTGTGACCGCTGTCAGTGGGATGTCCGATGGCTTCATACGTGTCTGAAAGAAGGCATTGGTCATGTCAATTGTACCCCAAACTTTGCCTTTAGCACAGTCTGCCAGAATGTCGTCAATCCGGGGCAGTGGATACGAGTCTGGGACAGTGTTTTTGTTTAACTGTCGGTAATCGTTTACCCATCGGGGCAGTGCCGTCGGATCTGCCTTTGGGATTATAAAGGCCGGTGACGCTTGCGATGAGGAAGAGGGCCGGATGCGTCCCGCCTGGAGGTGGTCATCTATTAATGTTTTCCATGCCTCTCGATACTTCCGGGGGCAGGAATAAGACCGTGTTTGAATGACGTGGTTTGCATCCTTGAGACGGATCTCAGCATAAACGTCTGTGGGTAGTTCATCCACATGAGGAATATTGGCAAAAACTTCCTGGTACTCGTTAACGATCTTCGAACGTTCGTCCTCAAGCCGTTTCTCCAGTTCTATGCGCTCGATGTGTGAGGAAATTGCTGCAATAAATTCTTTCATCGGCCGTTCAGATATCGTATAATTCTCGTTACGTTCCTTTATGTCAGCCAACTTAACTTTCAATTCTTCGAGGAGAGTGCGGCGGTAGGCCTTCGTTGTTGCTAGACATTCGTGCGGTGTAGGGATCTTAGAGGCACGAGGGGGCGGCTTTGAGTCATTACCTACCAGGACATAATTCTGGCTCTTGTCAGTCACAGTACGCTGTTCCGAATCAATCACAATTTTATTCTTTTCTAAGAATGGCATGCCGAGTATGATGTCTGATGAAAGAGTGCTCGAGATTATGGCAGTGACAGGTAGCGCAGCGTACGCAAGATCATGAGAGGAAAGTGAAAGCTTAACAAACTCAGTCAACGTAGTCTTGGAATTGGTAGCCGTGCGGATAGGAAGAGGTGATTTCAAAGGGTGTCGCTGGAGGCCAAGGGAGTCTACAAGGCGTTCATGGATCAGAACAATCGATGCCCCGGAGTCAATGAGAGCGAGAGCGGGGACGGGAAACTCGCTGTGAGGTCCCATTAGTTTACAATGCCACTGTAGTTGGGTGGTACCAACAGCACTCACGTTCTCGCGGAAAGGTTTGAACGTTGTGTACTTGTTTGACGATGTCGACCCGAGTGACGAGACCGAAGTGTCCCCCACATCAAGGCTGGCGACGATCGGCACAGCAATGTCATCCTCATCGTCCGATTCGAGGACAACGTTTACTGTCTTGTTGCGTTTGGCATTACGGTCGTTCTCGGGTGCAGGCGCACTGCGTTTGTTGCTGTTAGCCTTGGCTGCGTGAGAAGTGGACGATTGTGCAATGTCGCTGATACGTTTATAGACCACAGGAAGATACCCATCGCCAGAAGGAAGAGGGTTGGTGCACTGAGGCGACTCATGACCTGCGTTGACGCGACGACACTTTCGGCAGCCGTGGTGCTCGTCAAGAATGGCGCGCTCTGCTTCCGTGAGTTTTGGTGGCGGAGGGGTGTTGTTCTTTCCAGGTTCGAAGGCGCTGTTAGATTTGGCGGAGAGTGGAATGTATGTGCCCGAATCACAAGGGCGCTCGGCGAAAAAGGGAGGTGTGATAGTGTATGTGCCCGCAGTATTACGCTTGAATGATGTTTGAGAGTTGTTGGAACGGGAGGTACGGTTGGACGAGCCGATGGTGCGTGATGAAGATATCATTTGCTGAATTTTCTCCTGTTGCTCACGGCGTTTCTTGTCAAGTCTCTCCACAGCGTCGCACCACTCCTGGATCTTTGTGAGTTTGAAAGCATCCTTACGGGTAGCCTTATCCAGTAAGTCCTTGCAGAGGTTCGCGCCGACAGAGTTGATAAAGTCTGTTTCTGAAAGGTGACTCTCCGTGTCGATCAGGCAGTTGTTTAGAGAGATGAGGTCTTGTACCCAGTCTGCGAATACGTCCGAGTCCTCCATGCATGAGCCTCGGATGCGACGACCCAGGTCTTTGTGCCAGTATTTGTCGAGGAACTTTTCACGGAGATATACCATGAACTCGGAGAAAGACATCTTCAGAACGGTGGCACGGTGGGCGCGGAGGTGATTGTCAATTTTTTTGTTTCCGGCGCAACACTTGAGTACGCGAGCCACCCAGGAAGCCTCAGGGACAGGCTTAGACAGGCATTCAAAATAGTCGCGAGTGCATCGTTCGAAATCGAGTAAAAATTCCGGCTTCACCTCGACATTGGTCATCAACGGCGGGCCCTTCGGAACGAGAATGATTCCAGATGGAAGTGTGAGACTGTCCATGATAGAAGGTAGAAGGTAGTCGTCAAGGTCAGAGCTAGAGTCCGAGACAGGTGAAAGAGTGACAGGATCCAAATTCTCGTGGGCGGATTCCGGAACAGAGGAAAAGGACGAAGATTTCTGAAACGGGTGCGGGGACGCGGGAGCGGTGTGTTGCATCGTTTGTTGGCGAGCTTCTTGAGCTTCTTGTGCACGGGTACGTGCCAGGATGGACACTGTGAACATAAGGTGTAAGCACATGACTGTAAACGATCGGATAAACGATCGGAAAAGCGCATATATGTTCCTCATGATCAACAGAGATCCGAATGTGTGGAAAATACGTCAGTATATGCGTCTGTGCGCAAAAGGTGAAGGCAGTATATGCGTCGGTGCGCAAGGGGGAAACAGTATATGCGTCTGTATGCGGTTGTAGGTGGGTGTATGCGGGTGGATATGTGCGTGTTGTACACGTGTGATGTCGGATACGCGACTGTGCGCAAAAAAATTTTTCTAGGGGAAGGTAGGGAAGGGCGGGGGAAGAAAAAAAGGGGCGGGGTTGCTTATGGACGTCGTCGTCAGCTTATGGCCAACGGCGGTGTCGAAAAAGACTGCGAAGAGGATCCAAAAAAAAAAAAGTGCAAGCCCGGAGGCTCACTAACGAACAAGTAATCGGATAACTCACGTATCACACGAAACTGGATGCTCTCGGGTCTATACGGGAAGGATACGCGAAGGTACAGCAGGACAAGAAGAAGGTAAGATAAGAGATATAAGATCGTAAGTCTGTCATCAGTCGGTTCTGTATGTTGATTGTTTACATGTGTTAGTAGATTAGATAAGACAGACTTACACTGGCTGCTTTAAGGCTGCTTGACATCAAGTAGTGCATAATGCGACAGTTACAAGCAGTTGCAGCTAACTTACCTACACCCTCGCCACTACCTCATCATTGAACCGCAAAATTATTCTACTACCCCCTCTCCTCCAGGTTTTTCTTTAACCACAAAGAATGCATCCTTGCCTTTCTGTCCCTGATATCATCCATTCTATATGTAATGAGATTTGCCAACAAGACCATCGATCCGATTTTGAGGATATTCCACCTGAACTTGTGTGGTCAAAGGCCCAACTAGCTGATCACTGCCAATGGCAATACATCACACAGGTGCTTCTGCCCATGTTGAGACACACAAGGAGAAGGGGTATAGTTACCTGGGCATTTCTGATCCACAAGTATTAAAGAGTGTGGGGTCTGGTTCTTGAGATTGGATGATGAAGTCCGAGCCATTGGCTGACAAAGTGGAAAAGATGGTGAATGGTTGGATCCAGAACTATTGCCGCACAAGTGACTTGTTGCTTTCTGCACTGTTGCTTTCATGGCTTAAACATTTCTTCTTTGCCTCTTTTTGGGGTGTGGATGGCTGAAATTTGCATTTTTTTCGGTACTAACCAGTCATTATCCCACCATATATCACAGCCAAACTCTTGTTTTCCCTGCACCTGTGAACCTTGATGTGAAAAGTGGAACTATAGTCTGGGTGTGCATATGGGCCATGCTCTGGGTCAGTATACAGTCACCTCTGTTATTACTGTTATTACTGATACCTCTCAAAACTGATAATCTGTCCTAACCAATAGCCAATGACCATGACCATATTGGTTAGTGGGGATTTGAGCCCCATAACTAATAACTCCTTTGTATCTGATGACCAATAGGTCAAATGGGATCCCAACCTGATAGCATCGACATAATAGGAAAATGAGAGGGGCTCCAATTCACTGGATTGTTCAAATACCTGCTTCATTTAAACATTACCTTATTGACAATTTTTGTGACATTATAGTGAAATTGTTGTGATATTTGGTGAAAAGCATGACAAATATTTGCATTATGCCAGTCGTAAAACTGCTTTGTCAGGTCAGAGATTGAATCCAAGATAGTCGGACAATGACAGCAGTCTTGATCTATGTCCTTTGAAAAGGTCTACAATCTCTTGAAAAGAAGGTTCAGTCGAGGATGACGGACCTTACCTCACTCCGGAAAACACAGTCGCTGATTCTTTAACTCATCAGTAGCGGGCAGGATTATATCCAGTTTCGTACAATAGCAAAAATAAGGTATATATTCCAGCATTTGGTTGTGTGATACCCGTCTCTCCCAAACCCGATACTCTGTCAAAACCGATAGTCGAGGGTGGTGACGAACAGCTATCAGTTAAGACAGAGACGACTGTATCCTGTGTCTCGTTGACATTTCTGTAAAGGATGTATTCCTCCGCATCAGATAGTGGACTATTTAGCAATGTTCAAGCCCTTTCAAACTCCAAACCCATCATCGTGCCCAGCCTCATGCGAGTGACAACAGCATCTTTAAATAGTTTTTTTGTCAATAGCATAAACGAGGGAGTTTCAGAAGGCGAACAGTGGCCACCAGCTGTCATGTCAAAAAATGATAACCCTAATGCGGCCTAGTGAAACTACAAGTGGTGGAACGGAGGAATGGGTGAGTCATCAGTGAATTCCTTCCTATGGCATTCATTTCTTCTAATTCGGCTGAACGATATCGTGGGATCTGGTTTCAAGACTTTAGCCCAGTTGGTCTGAAGCCGGGCGGAATCGCCTTTGAGGGTTGCGGACATATATATATATATACCTACTTCTATCCACCTTTTGAAGACCCGCAAAATTGTCAAGCGCAATTCATTCTGAGTCTCCTGAATACTGATCATAAGCTTAGACCTGACTAGAGCTTGACAAGATGACCTGAAGGTGAGACATTATCATTGATGCAATGCGGGTCCAAACTAAACATGGCTTAGGTTCTTCCGAAAGCTGGGGAACTATGAGGTCATAGGTACAAGTCAGCATTCGACCTTGGTTAGCCTTCCCCTAGATTGTTAATTTTACGAGATGCTCACGCAAGGTTTACTGGGTCAAGGGGTAGAGCATTTGCCACCCCTCCCTTTGACCATAAATAATCCGGAACTTGTTCTCCTCGGTTCCAGCTGGTTAGTTTGGTATCGACCTCTGACCATCGCGCTCTTGCTGTGCTTGACTCTGGAAATTTGATCAATGGATTTTCATGGTCCAATGCTCTTCATTTTTGCATCGGTTCCTCGAAGACTGAGGAATTTAAAAGGATATAAATATGTGGGGCTCGGTGAGTCCGGAGTCGGCGCCTGGGTGTTAGAACCTGATTGTGGCGTAATTTAAAGAGGATTATAATGGATTCGATCATCGCCGGAAGCTCGGAACTTAGGACAAATTTTGTCAGCACCGAATACCAAGAGTTGGGATGCTTAGTGTGTGCCTGGAGGGTCGACGTAGCATATATTTATGTCCAAGTACCTCCTTAGCAGGTCGCTTCCTTCCCCTTTCCTCTCCTTTCCAGTAGGGTCCTTACTCTTCCCTCTTCCTTTCCCATCTCCTGCACTTCGTGTTTCACGGTGTTTATTTACCGTCCCCCCTCCCGCATCACTTTCTCGTTCGGCAACTACCCAGCACGATACTGCTCAGTGTGCGATTTACTTGCCAATTTTTGTCGATGTTCTGCTCACACAGCTTCAAACCTAGACGCCCAAAGACGAGCTTTACAGCACAAGCAGGGTTTGAACAGTCCACTCGTTCTCGTGATTCGGAAAGGCCATAGAGGTGCATACTTGGTGGGACAGGGTTTTGGCGGTGTCTAAGCTCGGTGAGAAATAGCCTCCATCTTTGATGTCGAGTGTGTATTCATGTACTTGTTGCGCATATCCTCTGGCTATCTCGATTCTCTAACTGCCGACCTCACTTGCTTGCGCATGGCTCTTGTTCATCACGAAGAGAGGACACGAGAACAGCTGGGCTAATATCTAGCGGATATATATAATGAAGAATTCAACCAGACGTTGCATCCCTCCTCCCATTAATCTTGGGATCTCCGGAAGTAACATCCTACGGGCGGGAAACTCGCAGTACACCTCGGATAAGGATATGGTTTTGGATCGTTATTATTCCAACGGGTACGGCAGTCAGTTCATCCTTGACATGAGCCAGCGGACGTCCCCGGTGCCGACACCATCGTCATCGCCATCATCGAGTTCAGGACTGATACAAATGCCGACGCCGGACACATCTACCAACACATCGGCGACCTCGGCATCTGACGGCTCATTCTTGTCCATATCGGAATGGGATAGTTCGAGATTGGTACCGAATAGAAGGCGGAGAAGTTATAGCCAGGTGAGTGGTCTCCTACGAAGCTCACGGCATGCCACTCTTTTTGCTGCGTCTGCTGCGTCCTCTACCGGGTGATGGTGATAAGACTGACTAACTAGTGTTGTTCTGATAGAGTGGATACTCACCGAACTTGCCTTTGCCGCTTTCACAACGGTCTGTGTCTGGACAGTCATACGGCGAAGTTTCGTCAGCGTCTACAAATCCAGACCTATCAATCAACGCTTCGAGTTCCCGGACTCGTTCTCTACGGTCAAGGCCATCTCTCACCTTGGGGTTGAAGAGTAGACCAAAAACGGCAACATCGTCGGATGAATTCGACTCCCGCCAGCAACCTGCATTCCGCGCCTCAGCAGGAGGAAGGCGGAACAAGCTCTGGTCTTCATTCACACTCTTACCGTTGAGCGCAGGGGCTGGAATTGATTTCGGATACCAGAGTGGGGATATGGGCGGCGTTAACACTCCGAGGTAAACCCCGTTTCCTTCTTTCTCCGTATTCTCACAGTTAATTATGTGCTTGATTGGCGTAGCAAGAAGCACCGGAGACCGGGGACATCTTCTTCAACACCGTCCTTGTATGGAGAGATTAATGATCCGAGTGCATCAGCTACTGATTCCGACGGTAACCTAAAGAAGCGCCAACGACCTGGCACTGCTTCTTCTGCGAACTCAAGTTCTGGTTTTCCGTCATGGCGCTCATCTAAATTGGAGTGGCACTGGCAGTGGAGACGGTTGAGCCTACTCAAGTCATCATCGTCGTCGTCGTCGAGATCGTCCCAATCCTCCTCACCGTCTTCAACCACCTCATCAATACCGTCCACATCGTCACCATTGACACCTGATTCGCCATACCCATTAACACCAACGACTCCAAAAAAAGTAGATGACCGACGTTCGCGTAACATGCCACCCGCAAAGCACCGGCTTCAGGAAAGCACAAATTTGACGGTACTCCCTAGCCCCGACTCACGGAATCGATTGACGCCAAACTTGCAGGCGCCTGACTTGAGCATGGAAGACCTGGGCAAGGTGAACGCGTTCTATGCGCCTCCACCACCTGCGCGCGCCGTCCAAGCGTTCGGTGATTCGCCCTGCCGTCGGACCACGTCAAGCGGGTTGAAAGTAAAACCGGCGGTTGCGTTGCCGCGAGAAATTCCAAAATCGGTGTCGAAGCCACTTCCAATGCCGATACAAACGAGCTTCAATGGACAAGAGAACTTGAAAGCCCAGGGAATTTCTATTGCACTCCCTTTATCGCCGGTAAATAGCGTTGGAGGTGGGTGTGAGGAGGAGAATTCTGGGGGGATTTATTTTACGGTTGAGGATGATTATGATGAGGAGAGTGGGAAGCCGATGCTTCAACTCGTCAAGATCCCGAAGTAGAGCGGACTATTTTATTTTAGCTTATCTTATCATTATCTTATCTCCATCTTCGGGGTAATTATTGCATTAACCTTCGTTGCCATTATTTGTCTCACGTCAAGCATTCGTGGCACTTTCTGTCGGATGTTTTCTCGAACCTCGAAGGCGCTGCGTCCCGCGTAGCCTCTGTGCAGAGTAAGCGAAGGCAGGCCATTCCCAAGCCCTTCGCCCTATGCCGGAAGAACAGGAATGACCGCCAAGAATCGGAAGACACCTGGGTACAGCTGGAGTGGTTCAATGAAGCGGTGTCGAACCTATCATCTGGCTTGGCTAATCTTTCCACGTTTCCAACTAACAATTTGCACCGGCCTCGACCCATACTTTGGCTAGCGCATCAGTATTCAGGCCAGGGATCGGTTTCGCACTTCACGCCCTCAGGCCCCACCTTCATGGTCTATCGCTACGTGTTTTTGCCTGCTGGATCATACTGAGTTTCGGACAGAAAAGTAGTCTGCATGTATGCCGGCATGTCAGTCCCAATTTTAAATGCTCTATTTTTCTCAGATTGACAAGGTAAGTATTTTCATTTATGTAGAGCCAGACCACGAATTTCCAGAAATCGCTTTTAACTGTGTTCAGACCGGGTTTCAGCTATCACAACCACGAAGGAGACAAAGAAAAACTCGATCCGTGGAAGCGAAGGGTAAAAATGGAGTCACCTGTGCCGTGACGACTTAGAGTCCGAAAGGTCCTCCGCTTTGTCGGTCAACCACCTTGCCTTCTAATGACCAGAAATGACAGATCCCACACCGCTCGATACCTGTGACTCGGAAATGCCTGGGTGACCGTCGTTTCCTGCCTTTGAGTGGTTTAACAAGAGCACCCGTGCAACATACTCCCATTGACGGCGGTGTTCAGTTTGTTGAGCCTTTATCAACGCGCGCCTGGGTAGAATATCCTCAAGATTTGGGAAAATATCTGCAAGGAACGAAGCGACAAAGTCTTGGTGTGAAATTGGGGAGATCCAGCCAACGCAGAGAGATCGGAGTGACAAGTTTCGCGCCCCTTTTGCGCTCTCGGAGTTGGCCCTCAGCCTTTGTCGGGTGGCAGCATCAGAAGCATCAATTGTGAGGGAGAGTTTAGAAAGCTTTGGACATCCTCGGGCGAGAGGCACGAGAGAGGATAGGGTAGTTGGTGAAGTGGATGGCCATTCAGCAAAGGGGGTGATGTGCAATACCTCGAGGCGTGGCCACGAACATGCGATGTGTAACATTTGCTCTTCGGAGATCCCGAGAGCATGTCTTAGATTTATGTACACCCTCTCGAGCATGGGGAATCTGAGGAGGGGAAAAATAATGACTGAAAAAGGAAGTTGAACCTTGTGGTCGAACTGGATGACTTTCAACGAATGTATACTGCAGCTATAGTGCAGTGTATCGAGAAAGCCGCGAACAACGTCAGAGGTGTCATGCAAATTGTTGAATCCCAGTTCAAGACGCGAAAGCTGAGCGTTCCTAAAAGCCTTGAGGAACTGTACGACAACGCTGGTGGTATGTATGTTTTTGATCGACAGTACCTCAAGCGAGGGAAAGAAAGGTTCGGGACGGGGATGAAGATTCAAGGGTAACTGGGATAGGTTGCGTGATGGACCCTGCGACTGGGTTGACAGGTGGATTTTCAACGTCTTCAGGGTTGGCACTCTGGCAGTATAAAACAGACAATGAACGGGGGCGTTACTGAATGTCAGATTTGAGAGTCCGCGCCATGATTGGAGGGCATCCAAAAACTCCTCAACTGAGAGTTTATCCAGGAAGTCTCCGTGTGATACGAGGTACATGTCAAGAGTGGAAATATTTGGGGCGAATATCGTGGGTATAGTGCTGAAGAAGCTGAGTTGAGCCTTGTTGTGGAAGGATATGTCCAGTCTCTTTAGTCCCGGGTGGAGGAAAAGACGGATATAAAGGAAAGCCTCTGCAAGAACGAGCCACTCCAGTTGCTCGAGCCTAGGAAGCAGGGGATCACGAAACTGGGAGGAAAGCACTTCATATACTGCCGTAGAGCACCGTAATGCACCTTCGGAGAAGCACCGCACACGCCGTGCGTATTTAGTGAAGATTTGAATATCTGACTTCTTGAACGGCCTCTTCAAGCACTAAGAACATTAAGGATTAGGAGGTGAGCTAATTCTCTGGAGTGGCGCTCACCACACGTCCGCCCTTGTCTTTCCCCCACAGATCCGGCGGCATGGACTTGATGAGAGAATCTATCCGGTCTATTCGGTACCATAAATTATCAAGGGCGATTTCAGTCCACGGGCGACACGTGCGAGCGAGATATGCAAGGTCCCGAGGTTGATATTCCTGCCGGCGAATCTCATCACATATGAGAGAGAATATCTCGGGGATAGCGAGACAGGGATGCATTTTCGAGGATAAGTGAGAATGATTGGAGAACGGGAGTCACAGTGAGGCGAGCGCCGAGCGCGACCAATTCAGTAGTCACGGCATGGCAAAGTTCTCACTAATGTGAAGTCGACAGGGAGTTGGCCTACCGTATTGCAAGAAGATGGGGTACTACGGCTAGATTACGGCCCTTATATGCCTACGAGGACTGTATAATCGTCTAGATAGGAGGATCGGTAACAATGTGATTATGACTAGAATAAAGGAGGCGAGATGAAGGAGTCATAATGTGATAATATTCTGTACACAGAGTGGAATCGCCAGTTTGGGTGCCAGAAGGTTGCTTCTTGGGACCTCCTGGTCCTTCGTTGGTCACAGGTGTCCACAGAGAGGCTTGGTCTTGTAAACTGAATATTTCGAGTTGACAGAAATCGACCAAGAAACAAGGTACTGTTAATCTGCACTATCCAACGAAAACTGGGCCGAGCCATTTCTACCATGACATTCCACACGTCGGTTAGTATCTGGTATGCATCGGCGTCGTTACTAACGCCATTTTTTTTTGATACTGGGATTCCATCACTTCCATTTCGGTAACAGCCAACTGGTGAAACAACAAGACATCTGTCCTAATCGTCGTCCTCATCTGCACTCTCCTCATCATCACTCTGAACACCAATAACACCACCACCGCCACCAGCTGCTTTTTCTTTCAAGGCCTTACCCGCGTCACGGAGTTTGCTGCTGAAGGCCTTGCGAGCACCAAAGTTGGCGCCTACATCCCAGATCTGTAGTTTCGCCTTGGAGCCAGCGGCAGCAAGGGTAAGAGGGTCGTCGGGGGACCAAGTCGTCGAAAATACTTTGCCCTGGATCCCCACTTTATGTCAGCATTTTACTGTCGTAATGGAGAAGGTTGTGAAGGATGCGCACCACCCCAAGATCCCGGGAAGTAACGAGGCTGACGTTGCGTTTGCCCGTGTCCTCGTCGTCCGCTACGTTCCATACTTTGACCATTTTGTCAGTGCCGCCTGTGACGATGCAGCCTTTGATGTGGGGGTTGACGTCGATTGAGGATGCGGCACCGTCATGAGCGGAGAGTGTGAAGCGTGCGGGAGAAGGTTGATCAAGACTTGACGGAAGTGTTCTGGCGTCAAAGTTAAGAACAAGACCGTTTTCGAGAGAGACCTATTGGAAGGATCGTGTAAGTCTATGCTTGGGAGATTATAATGAGCGGCATACATAGAAACCATAGTTTTCCCAGGGATCCCATCTGAGAGCTTCTACGTCACTTCCAAGGGCAGCACCAACGCCCGCTTCAGGAGCTCTTGAATCAAACGTCCGCACCGTCCGATCGTAGCTTCCAGTCAATAGCACACTTGGCTCTTTGTCATTCCATTGCACAGCTTGGACCCTATCCTTATGCACCTCGAAACTTCGAATAGCACCTGAGCCTTCACCGGTAGCAGTAGGATCTCTTGATAGATCCCACAATTTCACGGTACGATCAGCACTACAACTAGCAAGAAGGTTTCGTTGAGGCTTGTTCCAACTGAGCCCAAGGACAGCGTCGACGTGATATCCCTTCTCGATGGATCTCCGTTTTTGCTTCTTGCGCTTCTTCTTGCCTGTGCCAAGGGGTGTTGGTACGTGCGCTTTGGTTTCGTCCAGGCGGCCAAGGATGGATGTTGGATACATGGCCTCCACAACATCGAGAGACCAGATTTCAATCTCAGGATCGAGGGTGCCGACTGCAATGAAGTTGCCGAAACCGGGTGTAGCGGGATTTGTAAATGCAGGTGTGGTGGAGGAAGAGGAGGTTGTGGGTGGGAAATCTAGCCATTCGAGACAGAGAGGGAGGTTGGGAAGCATAAGGTCGTGATGGACGTAGAGGTTTTCTTGTGATTCGTCGTAGACGTATATTTCGAGTTGTGAGATCTCGTCTTCGGTTTTGGCAGTCACTAGGAGGTTGTCTGTTGGGTATATTTCGAGCTCTTCTCTCTCATCGTCATCTCCCTTGAGGAGACTTGTGAGCATGATGTGTCGGGTACAGGAGTTAGATAGCGTACGTCTTTAAGAGTAATGTAGGGATCTTCTGCATTGTCCTTATAGTATGTTAGGCCCTTGATGTTGCTGAATAGTCCGGGACCTTGTCGGAAGGTAAGGGACCATGCCAAGTAAAAATCTGTGGCGCGACTCACCGGAAGATTTTGCATCGTCGTCATAGTCGTCAAGATTATATTTCGACAAATCATCTGGATTACTTTTCGCAAGAGCACCAGAATCGACGTCCATAGCGTCATCGTCAACATCTACAGTCCCTTCATCTTCACTGTTTTCACAAAACCAAACTAACGATCAATCATCCATTTCTGTTTTCATGGAACACAAGACGTGAAACTGACTCAACCCAGTTCGTGTCTCCGTCATCCTCCTCAATACCTTCACCATCTATTGCAATGTCGTTCGCCTCAGTACCTTCTGCGCCTTTCCCCATTTCCTGAGCAGCCTTGTGTGCTCGTTCCATTTCAACTCGGGCATCCTCAAGCTCGATGTGTGCGAGTGCACTGACGCGTTGGAGTTCATCGTCATCGAGGATGTATTTTTGCGGGTGTCGTATAGCAACGCCGCGCTTCACCCAGGCGACGGCGGAGATGAGGCTGCTCATCGTCCTGTTGAGAATTTTTTGGGTCTGGAGATTGAGATTTATTTTTTCAATTTGGGTGTTATCTGACTTGGCCGAATTTGGAAGGCGGTCACATGATATGTAATGCATATTGGCTTGTGGGTTGCCTTGGCTGAGGAGCGAATCCTGTGCTCTACACTCATAATCTCACCACTACTATCCCTTAGCAATACTCGCCAAAACATGGTGCAATGAATAATGAAAAGGCCGCAGGCGCCTTAGGGTGCCCATGAAACTCGAATGATCCCTTCTTTCCTCTGACGGATGATACCTCCGAGTATTTGGGGCCGAACGCCTATTTTCAGAACCATGCCATGGAGAATGCTCTGGACGCGACGATAAGTGCGTCATATCCGCATGAAATTCAACGAATCCCTTCTCCTGAAGACATGATGCAACCATCAGGTTCTCAAACATCAAATGCTCCAGTTTCCCTGGTGCTGATACTCCAGTATCAGCGCAAGTACAGCCAGCTGTGTGAGAAACGTATGTAGCAAGGGGATCCAATAGTGTCTCGTATCCAATGCTCCCTTGCCGATTTCGGTATGGTGACAGGCGCTCCAATGGTATGCCCTACACATGCCCTACATACTTGGGGCAATTATACCCATTTGGCTTATCGTTTCTAGGGCTTACAGATCCCAGTGCATATGGTCTCCACGGCTCCTGTCCCTCAGGGTTTCCGTGATGCTCAGAACGTGTGGATATATAAACCCTACCACCATGACCGGTAGCTCTTCAGCTGGTCTCATTCCTTCCACACATATTCAAGCTTTGCGGTGCAGGTCGCCTGAAGCCCCAATTTCACATCTCAACACACGCAACAACTCTTACGACTCTTACGACCCATAATCTCAACTCATCAAACAACATACGTGAAAATGGTTCAGCAAATCGCTTCTGCTATTACTCTCGCCGTCGCCGCTCTCAACGCTGCTTCCAGTATGGCTCTCCCTATGGGGTATGTCGATATCCTCCCTTCGACCGGATTTTTAACTGATTTGCGATCATAGGTCTCAGGCAGGGGATATGGATATCCTCGAGCGTGATTTCGACGACATCATGGACCTCGATGCCCGTGATGCTCACGGGTGGGGCGAAGACCTCAGTGCCCGCGCCAACGACCACCTCTTGGCCCCGCCTCCGGTCGCACCCCACGCCGATGGCGCATCCAACCCTCTTAATACCCATCCTCCTTCCGCCGCACATGGTGCCCCTGCGCACGCCTCCCCTCACCCAAATGGGAGTAAGGCTATGCCGGGCGGACCGAGTAAGACAGTTACGGAGGAGCGTACTGTCACGCTGCAACCTACGGCCTGTGGCCAAGAAGGAGGCAAGGGAAAGGGAAAGGGACACCAGCCAACGCCACCAGGGCACTCGAAACCGACCCCTACGCCCGTCGCCAAGAATGGGAAGAACAAACGTGCGACGAAACCCAAACCGTCCTCCGTTACTCCCTTTCCTTCCGGGTACGCTGTGTATCCTAAATTTACGCCCGCCCCCTCCTCTACCCCTCCCGCGGCCGCTGGTGGCCGCACGAGTGTAACAACAAAGAAGGGTAAAGACGGAAACAAGACCGTGGTCAAGGTCACATTTGTCCGGCCTACACCCTGCGCTGACCTGAGGGGTGGTTCAGGACACCGACATGGTGGGCCCAAAGGGGGCCACGGGAGTGGGCAGCAGGGTAATCCTAACAACCGGAGACCAGAGAATGGAAAGGGCAACAAACAAGAACGTCCTGGGAGCAGTCGTACCGGGAAGTCCTATGATCGTGGGCACGGGAAGAGAGAGATTGTTGACGAGAACGAGCTCTTTGGCAGGAGTGCGTTTGAGCTTGATGAGTTGGATTGAGGGTTGGTGATAGGGTTGTATAAGTTGGGGTAGTGTTTACATTGTGTTCTTGTGGGTAGTTGTGGATGGAATGAAGATATTTCTTGGTTTAATTATACTTGATTGAATTGAGATCAAGGAAAGGTCTTGAGCACGCCAGGTTTGCAGAAGGGGTCAGGTACTGGGTGTGAGTTAGAGAATCAAACAAGAAACGACAAATTTGTGTCATTGCCCAGATCCCGAAGCACCGGTGTCATTCCGTGTTAATTCGCAACCAAATATCACAAGTAAAATGACATTTGTTACACCTAAAAATACACATGGGCAGAAGTGATTCAGGTTAAGGAGAGGCATATGCAGGAGGGAAAGAAAGGAAGGTGGAAAGAGCCTGCTAGCCAGCCCAGTCAAGTGAAGCTTTGAAAGCTTTCAGAGTTTTCAATTAAGCATGTTGACTCTCCCGGCCATTCTCCACTAGCACAGTGGATGAAACAACAGACTGTGGTCAAAATTACAGAGCTGAATGGCAAGGTCAGTGTCGATTTCATGGCCCAGGCTAATCTCCGAGCACGCCAACCACGCATAGTTTTGTGTGGCTTCACAGATCCAGCGGGAGGTGCGTCTCATTATATCAACGTCACTCCAAGTTAGATATTGGGATGCCAAACAAGATGAGTTGCATTCCAGGTCAAGGGTTGCAAAAGCAGATTAACTTAAAAGTACGATCACAAAGGAACAACTCTAGCCAATACAAAAAACATTTGGCGCGGTTAATCGAAAATCTTTTGAATGAATAGCAAACTTTTCAGAACGGTTTGAGTCCCGAAGATAATCTTGAAATGACTTGTGATAGAAGGTTACGTCAAAGTCGTACGCTGGTTCAGGCGCAGGGACATTGACAACAGAATATAATTTGCGTAATGACGTATGCGTAGGAGATTGCACAGAACTGGTTGGGGAAAGAAGGTGCTCTTGGCTCGAAAAACTTGCTGGTACTCCTAGGGGAATGATTGCCAAGGATCTGCGACGTAACTGGGAGGATGTGGACTGGCACATCCGCAAGAACGCGAGTGTAGAGGGTATCTAGGGCATCGAGTAGGTTTTTCACGCCGACATCGGGTATGCCTTTGATGAATGACATGAACGTGGCGCATGGATCAGTATGCTCGGGATCTCCAATGCAATTAACTGCCGTCGAGGTCAGGGCAAAGAGTTTAGGAGACGTATCGTATATTTCCGCGAGCACTCTTTCACCGGGCCAGGTCTCTCCCCTCTTGAGAATGATACAATCCTAGTATTTGATACGGACGTCCTGAAACCTGTCGCGCAGATATCGACCAACATCTGCTCAGCTATCGCTATCAATGATGAGGTCTTCTTTACCGCAATGGATCTCGAAATCGGTCCTTGTAAATGTACGTTTGAGGTGAGACTCGGGACGACTACAAATGAGCCAGAGAAGGGAAAGGTCACTCTTCAGCCGAACCATTTCGCTGATCATCTCGATGATCCCTCACTGCGCGTCCTCTCCTTCACACTCGTCCAGGCCATCCAGGATGACAACGAATGGCCGCACACTTGATGAAGCGCGATGAAGGTTTGAAAGAATGTCAAGGATCAGTCGCCGAAATTGGATGTGCATGGCCATCTGAAGTATCGCTAGATCATTGGCCAGTTTTCGTGTAAGCAAGACCTTGTATCCAGGAACATTGACCGCGAGTTGATACACCAGGGTAGGAATGACATGGATGGCTTCGTTGAAGCCTTTGAGCTGGGAGAAAGGAAGGCAGCACTGAAGCAACCCCTCGCCTGCGATTCCTCGGCAAAGGTTTGTGCTGCCGCTGATTTCCCGACACCGGCTGGTCCCTGGAGCCATATCATGTTCCAGCGACGTTGTCCGTCAGAAGACCACGTTTGCAGCCTTTTGACGGACCGTCTGCCGAGCGTTAGGATGACAACGCGGTGGTGGATCCCGAGCGCTAGAGTCAACTGTAGCTCCAGCGGTGATGAATGGCAGTAGGATCTCCAACACTGTAGACGGTAATCAGGATATTGATCATGCGATCTAAATGGTTCGGGTGTACCTGTCTTTCCCGTCTGAAGGTTATTGATTATATGGGACCTGTCTATCGTAACTGGCCGCTCTATGACAAAATCGTGTGCCCCAGTGAAGAAATTGGACGAGCTGCCGTTCGGCTTATCTGCTATCCATTCTAGTTCAATAGCAAATGTTGGACATCAAACAAAGAGCATAGGACCTTGCTGGTGAGTATTTGACTGAGCAATACCACCAATTTGTTGTAGCGTATTTCCAGCACCAATCCATCCAAGGAAGGAGTTAAAGATTTGGAGGAGCATGTAGTTGCTGGTAAGGGGCATCGGGGAATTGCATTTAGATTCACGTGAGAGGAACGGTGATGAGGATGAAACCGTATCTATTCTGTTGTGAGCAAACTGCTAAGGCGCAGCGACTGTATGTTCAGACCCGATTAGTGTTTACACTTCTCACAAGAGTAGCATCTGCTCGTAGAGGGCCTTTGCGGGTCTTTTTGAATGCTCCGGAACGTGACAAACCAACAGTGGCAACGTTGCACAATTCGACTTACCAGCGGGGCAAAGGTTGTATGATGTGAGTTGCCGTCCATCGCCGTGGCACGCTCTATCGGTCGACTGTGAGGACCCAGACCCAACACTCAGCGCGAACATGAGGAAGATAGCGAGCAATCAGACCTGCCAAGACGAGCTTCGGTTCACCATCGGGGCACCAGGGAACCAGAAAAGTCCCGAGCGGGAGCATACCATAGGGGCAGTGTAGGACGAGCAGGAGGCAGCCTTGAGTCAGTGCGTCCGACTACGAAAGGATGAGGTTATGTTGTCCGCTGTCTTAGACCATTGCCGAGGTTTTGGAAGTACCAAGTGTACCTAGAAAGTCTGTATTTATTTGCTCGAGATGGGAGATACATGAGTCTGAGTGAAGACGTGGTTAGTTCCATGCATGTGCAATTGGAGAACGAGAGTACCTAAATTCTACACAGAGAAGTGAAGTTATTCTGGAACGGATAAGGATAAAAGTCTCTATGGCGATACACCAGGCGAGAACTCGATAGTACAACATCCGAAAAGGACTACAAGTTGGAACTATACACTCCCCAGGAACCTCCATGGTTTCAGCAAAATTATGAGCGCGGCATAAAAGGTCAACAACTCACCGCTCAACCAACATACAAATTTTCATTCACGATATAATCTGCAACACTGGTCGGAACATATCTTCTCCACACACTTTGGCTCTCCTCGCCCAATCCCAATTCCTTGATCGCAGTACGCACAGCAGTACTGCTATACGTGCTCTCGTCCTCCCCAATGTCGATCATACGCACTCTACCAGTGTCAATAAACTCGCGTGCTACTACGAGTTTATCCTCTTCATCTGGTGGATCGGCAGCTGAGGGCAACTTTCGGCGAGCACAAACAACAATGGAATTCTCCTCCATTGGAGAAAGGAAATGACGTAACGAGGTAAGCATGGCCGCTTCGGAGGGATAGTATCGTGGTGATACGAGGCGTTCGAGAGTATCCAAGCCAAGGATGAAGGAGAGCTCGAAGGGGATTTTGTCAGGGGGCGGGACTAAGGAGGAATGAGTCTGAGAAAGGTCTTGGAGGTGAGTTGAGAGGAAGTCGAGGAGACGGGTGGATTTGCCGACAAAAGTGGGTTCATTGATTATGCCTACCGCGACGTTTGCGTGTGCTTCCGCGTCAGAGGAGGCGGGAAAGGTAGGCCGCACGTGTTGCGCTAGCAGATGCATCATCTCCAAACGCTGGACGTAGGTTGCATCGGTAGGCTTCAGAGTTTTGTCAGCATTGCGGACGGAAAGGAGAAGCAGCCGCGCATCATAATCTCTGTTGCCATCGTCATCAACCTTGCCTTCACAGTTCAAGTCTCGAGAAGCAGAAGAGGGTCGCCGCGCATTGATAAGTGCAAGGTGGGCGAGTGTAGGTGGGTTGAATGATGCATCTAGGACAGAGATGCGCAAGGGTCGGATGTGCTGGAGTAATACCGGCCTCGCTAATGATTGTGCAGCAGTGTTTGGGCGCAAGGGCCAGAAGGGATGGGGTACGTGGACGAGTTCTGCGTGCGAGAGCCCGTGCTGTAGTCTCGTGAGGAGGGAGAGAGCAGTGGAGCGGAAGACCATAGGGTTTGCGACATCCATGGAGGTATATGTAGAGTACAGTATCATCAATTGGTGGGTCTCATCAACATGCTTCTTACATCACTTTTCGGACTTTGTGACTCACCTAAATGTGCCCAATATACTAACAGATCCTTCAATGAATTCTCAACACCCGCAACGGGCTCGAACTTGGAAGCCCTTACTTGATATCATGCCACCGTCGCGTCCGATGTGGCTGACGCTCGTCCTCCTCTGAAGGAACCACTCAAAATTCCTCGTTATGGCACAGCGGGAGATCAAACGCTGCTGCCGCAGAAGTTGATGGTCAGATATTAAAGGCCCTACGACTCTAGTCCAGTGCCATTATCAGAGTTTCTGCTACATCGTACTTAAAGGTACTATAGTACCTAAAGCTGAAGCGCTCAAAGACTGATGAAGATAGACAATTACATAATGATCCGTGTGTTGGTGGCTGTTACGGTTTCCAACAAAACGAAAAACACGATGCCAGACACCATAATGGCCACATCTCTTCAAGATTTGCCTAATGAGATCCTGATACAAATCCCCAAATTTGTGAGCGTTCGACCGTACCCCGCCTGAGGTTAAACATGTCACTGTGCTCACACCAGCCACCCAGTATGACGACTCCTCCAGAAAGACATTGACATTGTTACGACTTGTGTCAAGGCGTTTCAATGGCATCGTCACACCCCTACTATTCGCTACGTTCACGATTAGCACGGGATCCCAGTCTAAGTATCTGATAAAGGACATTGGCACGGCCTTGATACACCAAAATTTTTCGCATTAGCTTTAGGATAAGGTCCGAGGGTTTCGACAGCCACAACCCGTGGTTTGACCTCATACACGTAATGCTGCAACGCTTGTCTCATCTCCTCAAAGTCAGATAAGTTCAAGCACCATCTCATTGGTCGAATGCTGTGTCCGTGAATCTTATCTTGGACCCAGTCTGTCACTCAGATGGGGCGTCAAGGTGGAAAATACAATGCCCGCATCAGAGACCCAGCGCATCATCAACAGAATTGGCACCATTTCAACACTAAGGGAACTAACACTATGCTTCGACATCACTGAATTCGAAGACGACATCCTCCAGATCTCACCTTTCCTCGTATTCTGGTCTTGAACATCTTCACGTACGACTCCGGATGCAATCTGATAACTCGCTGGCTTTGGTGGAACAGTTCTTTTGCTCCATTGTCCTGCAACACTCTCAGTCACTGGAAAAAATTTCATACGACTATTGCGATGGCCTGGACCCACATCTGGGAGGAGAAATATCTGGCCGGGGTCAAAAAATTGTCAGAACCTGAGGGATTTAATGTGTAGTATGACGGTAGCCTTCACTCAACCAATTACTTGGGAGATTAACTTGCTGGTGGGTTGGCCATGAATCTCTAGTCAAGCTCTCTCTCTCTCTCTCTCTCTCTCTCTCTCTCTGATGGAAAACTTTCTCTTCGAAGACTGCTTGGATTGAGGTCATGCGGTGCCTTCCACGGCTGGAAAGGCTCAGTGTAATAACTTCGGTACTTGGAAGGGACCCTCTGGATCCATGCAGGATAGCGAGCATTGACGAAATAAAACGATGCATGGAGAGACTTATTGCAGAACTCGGATGTGAGCATGGGATTCATCACGGGAGTATACTTGTTATATGAATTTGATAGTGATTTGTTTGATACCATCTACATACTTCAGAAAGAAAGGACACATTCATGCCCCTATCATGTTACAAGAGGTTGGTGCTAGCTGGTGATATAGAAAATGCTCTCGAAAAACTGTGTCCAATATATAACAGTTGCGGGGGCCTAGGTGGCATCACTACACTGATTCGAGCAGTGAAGGCATGTGGACAGCATGTATCTGAGTTGATTCCTACAGTTCTATTGTGCCTGAGGGAAATGTAAACTACAGAAGCTCCTTGTCATAACAAGCTTTGATATGAACATGGCAAGTAGAATGAATCTTCATCTCCTGCAACTTCACTAACCCTGTAGTGCAGCTGGTGAAATTATAGGTTCTTCCCTGCATGTGAAAAGATCAGATTTGTGGATCCTGATTGATTTGGAGAGTGTCATGTTAAACTAAGTTCAAATCACTCAGTCTCTCAACACGAGAACTGAATATATTGGATAACTACCTAAGTTCAAATCACTATAATACATGTTAGCTACGTCTTGACTATACTAAAGAATATGCTCACCTCAGTCTCTCAACGTGAGAACTGAGGTGTACAGGAGGTGAAACAGAAACTACTATACTATGGGTGACAAATATGAGACATAGAATTTAAAAATAGAACGTGGTCAGTGCATCACTGACCACCGTCAACCCCGTCTAAACACCACGGGCATTGATGTGCATTTGTCTCCCAACATGTCATTGACCAGACATCTGGTGAGATCCATTTGAGGTTAAAGCAAAAGTGAAGGGAGATAAAAGGAAAAGGAGTGCATATGATATCCAACTCAGAAGCACCTGATGGTGTGATGTATCCATCAATGTAAACTCAAGCTGTGGTTTCCTTCTACCAACAACTACATGCTCCTCCAGATCTTCAGCTCCCTCCTTGGGTGGGTTGGACCTGGACTTATATCTCAAAACCTATAAAACAGCAGTGATGCTAAATCGAATCCTCATCAGCAAGGTCTTATCTCCTTTCTGGTGCTATCCATGTTTGATCTGATCATGAATCATAGACAATCTAAATGACACCTCATCCAATTTCTTTGCTGGGGCTCATGATTTTGTCATTATGCAGCCAATTATGATAGACAGGTATAACACAATCAATAACTTTCAGACAGGAAGGACAGGTGCACCTGAACCATCCAGCCCCCACCATCAATCATGTTGACTATCCTATTACAGTGTTAGAGATTCTATTGCTGTCAATCATTGCTGGAGCTATGGTAGACTCTAGTGCTCGAGATCCTCCACTGTGCTGTCATCCTGGCACTTGACAGGCAATTGTCCAGAGGTTGCGAGCCTGGTCCTCCAACAAACAACATCACTGAAATATAATATGGTTGCATGGCCCAGCTGGTATTGGGAAATCAGTGGTTGTACAAACCTTTGCTGAGGACTGCCAGGCAAGGGGTTGCTTCAGTGCTGCCTTCTTTTTCTCCAAGCTCAAAGACTTCAATAAACCCATCCATGTCATTCTGACCCTTGTGTATCAACTTGCAGTCAATGTTTCCAGATACAAGGCCTTGCTCACACACGAGCTAGCCAATGACCTAGTGGTTCTTGAGATGGCCATATATATTCAGTTTAGGCACCTCATTGTTGACCTATTCTCAGCCCTCTACCCCAATTCATCAAGTGCTTGGTCATTTGTTGTCATTCTGGATGGCTTGAATGAATGTAAAGGAGAGGACACACAATGCAGGATCATTGAGATGATTAGCGAGGCTGTTCAGCTGAGGAATGACCTTCCCCTTTTGTAGCTCATTTGTAGTCATCCTGAGTCTCACTTCAAATGTACATTCTCAAGAGCTGACTTTAAGATCCATTGTGGCAAAGAAGACCTGATAATAGATGATGACACCCAGGCAGATATTGAACAATACCTGTGCAATGGGTTTCAGAACATCTGTATCAAATACCAGGACTTTATTGCCCTCAAGGATAGAGAGTCATGGCCTGACGAAAGAGCCTTTGAGGAAATATGTGATGCATCCTCTGGACTCTTTGTTTTGGCTTCAGTAGTGATCAATTACATTGGAGATCTGGAATACACTGATCCATCTGCCCAACTCACCTTGTTTTTGTCATTCATCAAAGGAATACATGCTGTTGGTGTGAAAAACCTGCTTGCTGCCTTAGACATCCTTTATACTTGCATTCTTGCCAATGTGCCAGTTCATATCCTCCCAGTCACTATGTGCATCCTGGGTTTGGGCACCTATGAGTTGGATGTAATTTGTTACTTCCTGCCCCTGTTGAGCCACTCCTATATTCTCACACAACAAGCTCTAAGCAATTTCTTACACCTCAACCGTGGCACTTTCTATGGGTTGTTATGGAAATTGCACTCTGTTGTCAATGTGGCACCACCAGAATCAGCATCTGATATGCCCTTCACCTTCTATCATGTGTCGTTTCAGGATTTTCTACAGAACCCACGGTGCTCTGGGAAATTTTCCATCCTTATAGATGACATTTGGACTGATCTTGTGAAATGTTCCTTGTATTGGTATGACTTAATCCTTCATGATCGTTCTTGTGAGTTTGTCCAAATCTCAAACTGGAAGATGACTTACATTATGCACAGATGGCTTGGCATCTCAATACCTAACTTAGGCAGCTGCCAATAAGGTGAAGGACATTCTTCAAATGATCTGTGAAGCTGTGTGACATACTACATGGCTGGCATGCATGGAGATGAAACTGGACCAAGAAATCGATGCTGGTCTTGCAGCTCAGCTCCAGAATTTTGATTACAGTCTTTTGCCTGAGGTATATGGTTTTAATGGAATTACAAACTGGGCACATGAGCTAGTAGGTGTTCTTATTTTTTTCCCACTGTCACTGGAACAAATGTTAGATGTCCAATGGGCTGGGTGCTGGTCTTGGAGATAACTTTGTGTGGGCATATGTCCACTATCCAGAGGTGGATACAAAACTTTTGAGTTATCTATCTTCTCTTGCTGGCTCAGAGCCTATATATTCTGTGAGCTTTCTGATAGTGAGTCACCTTTATGTTATGGCAAGGTGTGTAGTTCACAAACTTCAAATGATTAGGGACCTCCACACCTGGCAAAGCCTACACTCCAATGTGAGAGAATCTACTTCTTCATCGGCCACAGTTCCATGTCTTGTTTGTATTGTGTATCCTTTGGAGGCACCTGCCAAGATAAAGAAAATCTGACCCTTAAGACAAGTACTTGATTCAGAGGAAAACAGAGATGCTATCTTGATTGGGAGGGAAAGGAGGAGGGCAGGATTGAAATAACCATGAGTACCTCATGAGCAGGGTTGCATGGAGACTTTGGTTTTTGCAGGATGTAACTGGCTAGCGATGGTGGGATTCATGTGCCCAAATGTTTCAACTCTGTTGATATTTGTTGCAGTTAAATCTAGAAGCCAAGTAACTATGATGCAATACATACATGGATTCCCTGAATTCTCTCTCATCTCTCATTCCTACTCTATGTGCTAATGCTCTGAGACATGCACCAAAAGTGCAATGCATAACATGGCACCATTCTCATCTCCTAAATTACTCATTGCAGCTCTCAAAGAGAAGGCATTCTAATAAGGTCTGAGTACTACTTGTGGAGGGTAAAAATAATTGCCAGAAGTTCTTATTTCTATGTAGGATAGTGCTTCTCTGTATCTGAATATTGTTGGAAGTCAAAGGCTACAGGTCTGGATTCTTTCCATGAGAGTCCCCAGTTCAATACTACTCCAGTACTTGTTAATGCTAGTGTTGCATATCACAAAAACTTTATTGTCCCCTAGATTGTCATGGTCAATCCTGGTGAAACACTAAAGACTCACAAGTTCCTTAATGGCATCAAATATAGCTTAGTATCTATCATTCCACTTCAGGAAAATCTTATCAGTTATTTTTGTAGTAAGGAGGTAAGGGATATATGTGTGTATTGAGCAAGGTCTGGAAGGAAATAGAACCATAAACTTGACAAGGCCTAAGAAATAGTAGACTTCTGTCACTGAACATAGTACTGGCTAAGAAAGAATCTTAGGAATCTTTGGTGGGTCTGCCTCAATGCTGTTTTGCAAGGTTTGATGACCCAGAAAAATGACTTTATCACAGAACAGCTGTAATTTCTTTATAGAATACAAGAGGCTATTGGCATTTAGAGCTTTAAGGATAGTATGTACATTTAAAAAGTGTTCCTCAAAATTCTAGGACTAGATGATAATGTTATCAAGGTAAACATGACATACTTATTAAGTGTCATAAATCTATAGTTACATGTTATTATTGTATAGAGGAGGAGCTCTGGAGGCCTATAGGCATCACCAACTACTCATACAAGCCAAAGAGTATTTGACATGCTGTGTATTTGATATTGTCTGGATACATTCTTATTTAGAAAAAGGCATTGGTCATCTCAGCCTTGACCCAAATCTTGCCTTTCACACAGTCCATTAGAATGTCATCAATCCATGGCAGAGGGAAGCAGTTAGCAATCATGAAGGCATTGAGGCATCAATAGTCTATGACCCAATGGGAGGCAGTATTTGGATTAGCCTTAGCAATCAAGAAAGATAGAGATGCAAAGGAAGAGTTTGATAGGTAAATTTGTCCTGCTTTAAGATGTTTGTCTACAAGACTCTTCCATACTTCTCTCCATTTACAAGGGCATGAGTATTTCCAGGTGACACAAAATTTGTCTGTAGCTGTAATGATAATATAGTGGTAGATGTCATTAGGTAGGGTATTGACTATAAAGATAGGGTAAATTTATATATCGTCAGAGCTATTCTTAAATACGGTATGGGTAATTTTGCATTACTTATTTTAGAATTTACAGAAGAAGAAAATACTATAGCTATTTACACTTCCTCTACAACCACAGCGGACTAGCACCCGTTTGACATCCTTGATGGACAGCTTGCATTGACTAAAATTACTGTGTGAGGCACCTCGGGATCACGGTGGTCTGCCCAAGTGAATCTTCATTTGATTGGCGGGGAAAAAACCACATGGATGTGTTGATTTTCACAATACACGGTTAGTATAGATAGCAAGAAATAACGCTCAAGTCGAGGGTGGATTGCTATCTGAATGTGAAGACATCACCTCACAGGAATTTGATGACTCCGACGTTGTACAACTTAATAGAAGCATCATATCCGTAGCACAGTGCCAATGTATCGTCAATCACCTTCGCAAGAACCGTTCGACCTACATGGTTATCCGGCACCATCAGAATTACCTGGTCTCGTACCGGTCCTACCAGCGGACCCTGAAGTCTATCGGAGTTTTTCAAGCTCATTGCAGAGTGCTCCAGGCGCCAGTGGTTGCCTGCGGATATCTACCAGTCAGGAGAGACGACTATAGCAGAGTGGTAAGCGTTGAAGGGTTCGAAGATAGCCAGGGTTGCCCATCAACACTATGTTTCCAGCATCGGTAAGAAATTCATGACTGAACAGGTTGATGATATGCGTAGTTTTGAACACGGAAGCCTAACGCTCTCTCGCCGTATTTCTGATGCCTTGGGCAACCTCGAGAATCCAATCGGTGCCACAAGCTCAGCGGATGGTGTTTCCATACCCAACTTGGAACGACAGCTAAAACGGTCGATAGCAGTCAGCTTATGTGGCTTTGAATATTACAATGAATCATAAAGCTTAAGATACAAATCCCGACCTACAGAGCTTGAATTTTATACAAAATCTTCCAACTACCACATATGCCAGAGCCTCCCCTTATTCGTACCCAATCCCCTACTCGTATGTGTCATCCGCAAGAGGGCTCGCGGAACATAGCGCCTGAACAACCTTGGGTCCACCTCGACGTCGCCACCCGAAGTAAGGTTTCTTCGAGCCAACGCAGCGGAGGTCTGTTGAGGACTCGTAGATCCAGAATCATCAGTCGTAGTAGTATCGTTGAGGTTTAGGTTAACACCTTCGTTAGCCAATACCTTCCTCATAATCCTCCTCTGCATACCCAACACTTGCTTCAGAGCCGTCCCAACGTCCGCGAATACAGGCAATGGTGCAACAACACCAGGCTCAGGTTTACTCTCGTATGAATCTACAAAGATATCGTTCTGAGCACCGTCGGCGAAGTTGTATAGGTCGTTGTAGACGGGTGGGGCGTGTTCGCCTTCAAACATGTTGCTGCCATCGTTGAGCCAGTAGAAGGGCTGTTTGGCACCGTACGTGCAGTTCGAGGGAATTGAGTATTGCTTATGGTTCTCCGCATCTGCGCCGCAGCGACGGGGAATTTCAGGTTTAGCAAGGGCGACCGTGGAGGTTGCGTTTGTGACTTTGCAGCGGAAACCATTCATGTAATCTATGATCGTTACGGTTAGGTCGCTGATGATTGGGTGGAAATCAAGGCTTACTTTCTTCACCGCCAGCCTTGGGCGAATGTACCCAAAAGAACGCACAGATACATCCCCCCTCGGGACATGCAGGCATCCTCTCGGGCACCTCAAAATCCGTGTGCCTCGTCCATACACACGTTTGGTTGACACTAAAGATCGTGAAATCTTCAGGTTTCACGTCCTCGACCTTATCCTTGTAAGCGATAGCCAAAGCGCAACCCTTGAGGTCATCAATTCCATTCGTGTGATAAGCCAAGCTAGATGAACCAGGGCAAGGATTCTCATTATCTTGGGTATCACGACCGCCATCCGGAGCCATGGCCCAATACGACGTGGCATCCTTCGTACAAGCAATCTCGGCTGTAGCTTTACTGCCTGCTGGTAGCTCGAAGAAGTCTCCTGGGTTTGGAGGATACGTGAGGTGATTGTGAAACCACCACTCGCTGAAATTTTTGCCGCGAAGAGGTGTAACGGGACGGTTATCGTAGGGAAATGTTTTATCTGTCACATTGAAGCCCCACATGCTAGGGTGCCAAAAGGCTAGTCAAACATGAGTGCGTCATTATGGCTGGATAAAGTGAGTATTTTACCTGAGTGTGCCGATACCAGCGGCAAGATAAAGGTAGCGGCGCTATAAATCGTAAGCAATCGTAGCATCGTGGTCAAATATGTTGTTGAAATTAGTTGAGATTATCGTGAAGGAAGTCTAGAAGTCCAAAGAGCAATCTAAGAAGCCAGCTACCCTCGTTAAGTTGCAGAAAAAGTGGAGTCAAAGTGCCAGCCTGTGGCTCGTGAAAACAGGGTATAGAAAAACATGTTGCAAGCAGCCACGCGCTAGATATAATTCTTCAGAACAATAGGGGCAAGAACAAAAGAAGATTCATAGGCCGCCATGTGGCTGTGCTACTATTATCCTGGGAGTCAAACAAGACCAAATAGTGTGTAACCCCAACCGGCTCAGAGGGTGCACTGGGCGCTAGCACCTTCATGCACTTGTAGTCACAGAAACACTGTCCATTAGAGCACAGACGTCTCCCACATACAAGGTCACGATGGCTCATTGGAAGTCTTTTTGATTGCATCCGCTACCCTTCCATAGTCACAGGGTTGCTGTTCTTGGCTGGACTACATATCATTTGAGATATATAGACAACTATGTCGACCCTGTCTGGCTCTCTGCTATCGCACTATGGTAATGGCGATAGACGAAGAAAGGTTGGACCTGTTGCTCCGTCGAGTATTAAGGAAGTTGGATTGGAACGTCATTCCTTGCCTTTCATTCGTAACTCGCAATGTCTACTATACTTCCCATATACTGCTCTGGTTTGCCAACTTCATTGATAGATCGAACATTGGCAATGCAAGGTACGTTAGCCATCACTCGTGAATAATGCACTTAGTGATGACATTCCCCAGGATTGCCGGGCTTGAGGACCTTCATCTCCAATGAAATGACTTTAACATCGGATTAGCAGGCAAGTTTCGTCAAATTCTAGATACGAGCTTAGCCTATAACATTTCTGTCAGCTTTCTTCATCGCGTATGTCACTTTTAACATCCGTAGGGCCAGAGCTGATCTGGACAACGCCCACACAGGTACATAGTGGTGGATATTCGTAAGTAGCAGGACCTCTGTGCAGTGTTCTCACCCTGACCATTCTACACATTAACCCAGCATCCAATCTACTACTCCGGAAGTAAAAGCCAACAGTTGGCTCCCAATATTCATCTGCGCATGGGGTATTTCGACTATCGGTATTGGGGTCGTGAACAATTTTTCCGGGCTTGTTGCTACACGATTCTTCCTCGGTTTTTGTGAGGGCAGGCTGTTTCCCTGCATGGTCTGCGTGCTCACAAACGCATAATGATCGATAAGCTCATGTGTTCATTTCGTAGATTCTGTACATGAGTAATTTGTATCCCCGACATAAACTGCAATTCAGGTAGGTTGTACAACCTGCGTTGCTTCGCAGCCAGACATCATGTGTTATGAACAGGATGGGATCCTTTTATTCAGTTGGTACGTTACACCCTGGTATTTCGGAAAAAATTTACAGTTCTTACTCACCTCTCCTGCAGTATCCTTATCCGGCGCCTTTGGAGTTACTCTTACTCCCTACTCATCTACACCAAAGCAATTCTGACTCGCTGAAGGCCTTCTAGCGGCTGCAATACTGAAGATGGATGGAGTTGGTGGTCTGGCAGGCTGGCACTGGATCTTCATTCTAGAGGGAACTTCCGCCGTATTGCTGGGCTTGCTTGCCGCATATATTCTACCTGCGGATCTGAGCTCCGCCAGATTCCTAGATGACGAGGAGCATTATGCATACGGAAAGCCTCCCGATCTATCAGCGAAAGGAATCCTATATGGACCCTGACGGAACTTGGATCAGTTCAATACTTCACTCGAAAGAATCCCCATGCTTTCGCATTTCCGGTGGAAATCCATGTACCAGCCTGGAGGACGGAGACAACTCAAAGCCCCGTCGATTCAGAGAAAGGGTCTGATGACCAGATCGACGTTCCAGACCACGGTCCTCCACGTACATCAGAAGAGGAATTTGAATGGCGTGAAGTCCGCCGAGGTACATGGATACATACATGCTCACCAGTTCCAGTCTAACGTGCTGTTTGACATATTGACTTGGGTCACAGGATCCGCCTTCTTCTCCAACATTGTCGCCATCTACTCGTACTCACTATTCTTGTGAACCTTAGTATCTTCGTTCCCGCCCTGCCCGAATTAACTGAAATCCCAGACCCACGATTGTCTCCCAACTAGGATATACTGGCGTCCAGGCCCAGATTCACTCAGGTATGCACATATCAGCAATTTCGCCATTGATAACTTCTCGGAGAGCTAACCTGCGAATTAGTGTACCCTTACATCCCGTCCGCTGCATTGACAGGTCAGCGACCCCTCAACCAACGGCGTTGTTTCCATTCCAATTCGCAACCATACAATTTCCCCAGCTGCTGTTGCATTCATTAGTGATCGAATGAAAATCCGGGGACCATTCGTCCTTGGCTTCGTGCCGATCGCTGTCACAGGTTCGACCTTTTCGTTCTTTTCCCGGACTACAAAGTACAGCCAAATTATTCGTGGTCGGCCTTCTGATTGCTCTTGGCAATTCGGGTACGTGTGCGATTGAAAAAGCTTTACCAAATCCTCGTTATTTGAATTCATATTTCGCATTTAGGGGGGTCGTTGCGACCTTCGTTTACACCGCAGGTTCAATCGAAGCCATCTAATCTACTTCTGATATCTGACGAGAAGCCGGATACAGACCAGGTACCCCGTTTCGTCAAAGGGAATAGCATAATACTCGCATTGTTGGCGTTTTCCTGGTTCATGGTTGCCCTAAACATGTCCGTGTTTTTCTTTCCGAAATTTTTCCTCTCATCTTTCATCCAGGGCATATTGTTGGTATGAGAATAAAGCCCAAGCTGAAGGAAGGAGAGAGCACAATCTCGTCAGATACAGACGTCTCGTTGAATCAGGGAAAACAAAAGTACCCATTGGAGACAGGGATCCGACTTTCCACTTCACATCGTGAGTCATACGACTCGTTCCGTTGTACGCAAACCAAAAAATTGATCACAATAGGTAAACTACACTCTAGGTATACTGTATATAAATACGAACTATGGAATAAAAATAACAAGAGATCTCTTTTCAATTCACCGGCTATGATATTTTCACCCCTTTCCTCGTCCGAGCACTTCGCCTCGAAGACTCTGGTGCCTTTTCACCCATCGACGGACTTTCCTGTCCCTGATCCTTCAATAGATTCATCAACTTCTTCCTCTCATCCGCCAGCCCAGGGTCCTCATACATGACCCGCATACCCTCTTCTTCCGGAGCCGCATTTGCCGAGCTTCTCGTCCTTCTACCACCCCCCTGTCTACTTGCGGGCTTCTTCGACCCTCCGGCAGGCTCAAT
This sequence comes from Podaxis rugospora, assembly GCA_018524415.1. Taxonomy (NCBI): domain Eukaryota; kingdom Fungi; phylum Basidiomycota; class Agaricomycetes; order Agaricales; family Agaricaceae; genus Podaxis; species Podaxis rugospora. Next base: position 46,631 of record JAEUWL010000708.1, read on the forward strand.
TACGGGAAGCATGTCACTTTCAGGGACATCGAATGATTCAAAAGGACTGATCGAGGATGCGGCGAAGGGAATCAACGGGATCGCATTTGAATCTGTTGAAATTTCCGATGTTTCTTGTTTAGTCATTTGCCTTGTTAGAGCCTGTATGATGTCCCTCTTCAGCAAGCCCCAGGGGATACTACAATTAGAAGTGCTTACCTTATGTCTCTGAGGTCTCTGCCGCTTCGAACTTCGTCCCCCATTCAACACCTCATCCTCTTCCGATGTATGCCTCTTCAAAGCCCTCGTAATACTCTCCTGCAACGCCTTAGTCGCCTCATGATCGATTTTCACAGGCGATATCGACGATCGACTACCGTGTTTGGATAGTTTCATAGGTGATGGTGTGCGGGAGGAGGGAATCTTCGCAGTTAAGCGCTCTTGTTCGAGTTCTTGCCATGTTGGCTTGGGTATCTGGTCGTTACTGTCAGCGTTGTTAGCTGAGTAGCCGGACTGTGTTACGGATTCTTGTTGGGCGTTCGGTCGAACCTGGGGCGGAAGTACAGTTGGGGGTGAGGAGGAACCAGACACTGGCGGGACGGAAGCAGGGGAGGGTACACGCGTGGGCGGTATTGATACACCAAGACCGTATTTCGGCTGGCCGAAGGATAAGGATGCTGAAGATGAGGATGTCGACGAGGAGCGGAGAGTTTGGGGTGCAGTTTTGGTGGCTTGACGTTTGCGTGGGGGAAGATCGAGGATCTGGACGTTCTCAGCGGGTGACTCAGAGCTGTCAGCTGTGATATGTATTAGCCAATTCACGACGGGTTGGGAAGTCATAAGGATGGCTTACTATTCGTGATATCATTCATAGTCGTCCCAATATCAACCGGAGGAAGGTCTTGTCGTGTAGCTTTTGCCTTTCCCTTCCCCTTCACATCCATCGCCATCGGTACACCAGATGCAAGGTTGGAACCACGGCTCGTTTCCACTGTGTTCCGAGAAACAAGATGATCCTCAACTGGAGGGATAAGACCGGTCAAAGTCATAGTGGCCAACCAGCTCATCTTGACTACTGGCTTCCCCCATTCAACCGCTTTTTCGAACTTTGGACCAGTCCCTGACGGGCATAAGAGGTGGGTTGAACGCTTCGAGAAATTCGGTGCAAGGATGATACCGAGCGCACGAAGAAGTCGTCGAAGGCCGCAGGATTGAGATTGGTCGAAGCCAGAGAGACTCAGCACCACCTTTTCGGCACCTAGCACAAGGTTTTAGCCTTAAAGAACGGCAGGAGGGCGTGTGAGGTACCTGGGACAGGTGTCCTGATTGCAAGAGGCGTAAACGAAATATCCATGTCTGGTGGACAGACTCGATCCTCAAAAATGCATCGCTCCAGCCAACACTCTGTCCGATATTTGCTCCGTAGACCGAGGTCCGCTTCCTCTCGGTACAGTTTACTCCCACTAAGGCCATGTGAGGATCGGTAGTTGATAATGTCCACAACTTCATATACGCACCTGACCAGTCGCACAATGATGAAGTCCACCTCTTCATCCAACTCATTGACCATATGCCCGCCGTATGACTCAATTGCATTCTTAACCGCTGGGGTCTTCGCCTCTCCCAGTACGCGGAACCTGTATCCAGCAAACATCATATTTGTCGAAGAATCACTTGAAGGTCCAGCAGCAGGCTCCAAGACCACCGACGTCGAGCTCTCACCCCGCTTTCCCGGAACGGCAGGCAGTGGTGTCCCAGACTTGACGAAAACATTTGTACTAGTAACCGTCCGTCTAAAAGGCTGTCTTGACGCAGAAGCGCCCTCGGTTTCCTCAAATTTGGTAGGTGCAAACGAATTGGCACGTCTAAATGCCGATATGACGCTCTTGCCTGACTCTACCTCTGGAAGTTCGTCCGTCGCTCCGAATACCGCTGGGGCAGATGCTGTTCGTACGAGTTCGCTGCCAGAGACCTGGTAGCCACGTCTGTTGAGAAGGCTGCCCCAGATTTGGAGAGTAACGGCTGGAAGGACCTTGACTGTGGCCATTTCGTCTTCGTCCTCCTGATTATTTGAGGAAGTTGTCTGTCGTTTGGGAAGGACGGGCGGAGCCGTAGGGATCTCGTCCATTTCGGAGGGAAACGCTGAAGGTGGAGGAGAGCTTGCAGCTACAATGATTATCAGTCATGATGGTTGGTGACCATGTTGAGCCGTACTTTCTGGAAGGGCCTTCCTTTCTGGCCGTGGGCGAGTCACCACGTATCTGGTTTCGTCAAAACGACCTAGGAGCGTGACTTTGGTTAAGAGATTGTCAAAGAATGGGGTAGAGTCGACCCACCACCGAACTCGAGTGAGTCCCAAAACCACTCCTCCCAGACTAGATGGATGGCCGCCTCCTTCCGCTCGTTGAACTTTTCCGCATATCGCATTTTGTCCGTTTCTTCGTCTCCAGAGCATAACAGATGTGTAACTTTCACGGGACGCTCCAGATTCTTCACATACGTGCCTCCATTCTGTGTGACAAGTCTATTAATTTGGAGACGTCGTTCCACGTCGGTGATGCCAGACAAGCACAATACGACACCAGTAAAGATTGGAAGGCGGTGGGTAGCCAGGGTCTAATATAAATAAGTCGAGGATCGGATTAATAGGGAGTCTGGCGTACGTACTTCCTGCACGTCAACATCATCACCCCGTAACCAAATATCGTAGCTCTTCTGTATCCATGAGGGCTGCATGATGGGTATCTTGCGTTCCAAGGCGCACTGTGTCAACATAAGTCAAGATTCTGACTTTGGGTTCATAGCACTCGCCATATATTTCGCCCCTCCATGGGTCTCGGCAATAAGGTGCGTCACTCTATCCGTGAAGGCCCTGACATGAGTTGCGCCAAGTTCGACAGCTTTCTTAAATAACGACGGCTATTGTGTGTCAGGCTCGAGCGGTATTTCCGCTGAACAAAAGTCCACGCGCCTTGTCCTGAATACCAGTAGCACACAATACAAAGCCCTTAAATGGTCTTGGACAGGAATCTGTGAAAGTGGTGTCGTCGCTGCCAACTTGGGAATCCTCAGCCAAACACCGCTCTGAAATTGACCGAGGCAAGGCATCAACTGGTGCTGGTCGCAGTTTAACATTTGGAACCTGATATATCCCTGTAAACATAGTTCTAGGACAGAGATTCAACACATACCTTGCTGGACTTGTTAGTCCTGCGTCGCATTTTAAAAGATAATTAATCGGAATTGACGCGTGAATGTAATGTTGAGTACACCCATCGAGATTGGCTTTAGGGCAGGTCAGTACGCGGATACCCGAGAATGGCAAGTCTTCCGTCGGCAGTAGGCGGGACGGCAATCAATTTCTAGAGATATTCCTGGATACGGGAGTTATTCCTGGATACGGTAGCACAAGGAGTGTTCACTCAGACTTTGCTTCGAAATGAAAACCAAAACGGATGCAAAGTGGAGCTAATAGGAGCCGGCTGAAAATATAAGCCAGCAACTTTGTACTGCTCCTCCCAATTCCCAACCCCTTCTCCTTGACATTATGGACGTCAAGGATAACAAACCTTCACAGCCTGAAGCACAGTATTCTCCACAATGCTCCGAGACATTCCAGGAACCGACATTCATTCCTAATGAAGCCATTGACGACGTATACGCTCGCAAGTGTGATCTTGGTGAGTTGTCCACCATCCTCACTTCTGGCAATCGCTCATGACAATGTACAGTCAACGAATGTTTGCAGAAAGAGTAAGTGGATCTCCTAACTGCGCTCTCTAGCCCTGACCATTGGACAGGATTGGCTTTGGGCGATATCAGATTCAGTTATTCATACTCACCGGCCTTGGATGGCTTGCGGATAGTAAGGAGGATTCTGCCTTTCCCCTGGATGATCTACTCATCACTCGGTAGATTTATGGTTGCAAGGGGTTGCCCTCGTGCTCCCACAAGTACAACAAGAACTCCTGCCTGCCCGAGTAGAGTTCACCACACTCGCTCTGTACATTGGTCTCATGCTCGGTGCGACAACCTGGGGTGTTTTGGCAGATCTCATAGGCAGACGTTTGTCCTTCAATGTTAGTACGTCCAGGCTCGTCTGCGCGACAGTCTCTCTGGCGAACTCGCTCCACGTCGCCGCTGCTTCAATCACGGACCTGACATAATTATTCTGCTCCGCGGCATATCCATCATCCCGTTGACAGGTAACGCTATTTATAGCGGGAGTTTTCGGCTTGGCAGCAGGTGGGGCTCCCAATTTTGTGACATTCGCGTCGCTCGTGGCATGCGTCGGCTTCGGTATTGGCGGAAAGTAAGTCCGTTTAATGAAGCATCGACAGAATTCGAAGCTGAAGCTTCCATTTTGCACAGCCTTCCCGTTGATGGTGAGAAAAAACGTCATAAAAATACTTTCGGCGATAATCAAGATCCGACTTTCAACAGGTGCATTGTACCTTGAACATACACCTCAATCCCACCAGGTACGGGTTGCCTGTTATGTACATGAAAATCGATCGACGCTCAGTTCTCTACCCAGTGGACATTGACTTTACTCTCAGCATGGTGGGCGATTGGCCAGCTTGTATCCTCCGTCGTAGCTTGGGGATTTATTGGCAATTTTTCCTGCCCGTCAACTACTCCCGCCGGCCAATGTTTCAAGGCAGAAAACATGGGCTGGAGATATACCCTGTATGTATACTTGCCTGATACTTCGTCGTACCCTGACCAGTGACTTACCTGCGGCATCAGCTACACTATGTGAGTTGCACATTAATCGGACATTCCATCATTTGATTCAGCATTACGAATTGCAGGGGCTCACTCACGTTCCTCATGTTCATACTGCGATTCATCATCTTCGACCTCCAGGAGTCGTCCAAGTATCTCATTGCGAAGCGCAGAGATGAAGAAGCAATCAAGGTCCTTCAACACATCGCCAGACGAAATGGCAAAACCATTTCTTTGACCGTAGAACGACTTGCAGAAATCAACGCAGCAGCAGGCGTAAGCAGCTCCCCAAGAACGACGTGGCAGGTCATCAGATCCTCTTTCACCCAATTTTCCCTGTACGTCCTTTTTCGGGTCCACACCTGTCACCCACTGATTTTTTATCAGGTCACACGTTCGGCCACTCTTCGCAGGCAAACGCTTCGCAGTCAACAGCAGCCTTACAATTCTCTCATGGGGTATGTAACAACGACGTTCACACCATGAGTAAGACACTCATTCAAACGGACGTCAGGTTTCATTGGCCTCGCATATCCCCTTTTCAACGCTTTCCTCCCACTCTACCTCAATACTCGTGTTGCTAGTGATTCTAGCGTCAACACGGCTTACAGAAACTACGTCATTATCTCCGTAATGGGCCTCCCTGGCTCACTCATCGCTTGTCTTGTCGTCGACTGGACTCGGAAATCTGCTCGTAGGCACGGCAGCGATGAGTCAAACGGAGACGACGAAGAAAAAGTAGCTAAAGCGCCGGAGGTCGCAAGGCGATGGACTATATGGAGTGGCTTGACGATTTTAGGCGGGAGGAAACTGACTATGGCAGTTTCTACCCTGCTAACTGGCGTTTTTCTGTTTTTGTTCACGACCAGCAGGAATGCAGCTGATGTGCTAGGGTATTCTTGCGCCAGTGGACTCACGCAGTACGTACCGTCTTTCTCTGGCAATTGAAAACAATCTGACACTTCTCACAGAAATGCTGTACGTGCACGGTTGACCTCATTCCTGATTCCCTGATAACCGAGTTTTCCATTACTTAACAGATGTATGGTGTCTTGTTCGCATACACACCTGAAGTCAGCCTCAAACCCATTCATTTTTTCCCCTACACTTCTGCTCACGCTTTACCCCCGCTGACAGGTTTTTCCGGCCCCACATCGCGGAACGGGTGACGCACTCGCTAGTAGCTTTAACCGGATAACCGGGATTCTTGCCCCTGTCATCAAGATCGCCAGTACGAGTGCTTCGGGTGAAGGGTCCAACGGAACAGCCAATGGGTGAGCATGAATAACATAATTGTATCCCATCAGCAGCGAGTGACAAATGTTATCGTTAGTTCTATCTTTGTGTCAGCTGCCCTATTGACTGCCACTGCTTTCCTGATGATCCTCCTCCCGATTGAGGTGAGCTACCCCCCAATAATGCTCGATACACGACTGAGGCATGATCCAGACTGCAGGAAGAGCAGCAATGTGAGAGCCCATGACGCTATGCATCAAACAGGCAACCAGGTGGTAGTCAGGAAATAATTTGGCCTTGGTTATTTCGTAATGGTTGATAGTATCTATGTATATACTGATAAGCGAATTCGTCAATTCGTTCAGCTTGGAGCAAGTTAGTAATTGTAGACCCAGTCCAAAAACCCGATCCAATCCACCATAGCCGGTCCTCCTAGGTAAGGAGAGAAAGAAACAAAAAAGAAAAAAATGGAACAGGAAACAGGAAAGCAACGAAATATTGAACAAATGAGGCGATAGAAGCATGTCAGCCCTCCCCTTATCACCACCACGACGTCCGCGAATCATAACACAACCCCGTATCAAGCACAATCAGCCCCGTCTTCGTAAACTGCACAATTCGTCCACTCGCCTCATCCACAACCGGTGGATCCGCATCCCACTGTCCAGGATACCCCCTCTCCCTTATCGCAACCGAAGCCCTCAACCTAAACTCCCTATTCCGCCTCACCTCATCCTCAATCCACATATAACTAACCGTTGTCGAGCTAGAGTCCCGATGTCTAAAAAACGCCTTTGACAAACCCAAGCTATATCCCGATTCTGTTGTTGTTTCGTATTCCACGAGCTTCGTGAGGCGGGGTTTGGCTTTTTTGTCTTGGGGGATAGAGATGCCGTAGATAGCATCTTGGGAGCAGAGAACAAAACGGGTCATGAGGAATGTGGTATCAAAGTAAAGAGGGGAGAGACCGCCGCGATAGAGACGTGAGCCTGGGCAAGGGAGTTTCCAGAGGGGTGCGACGACGTCGAAAACGTCGAGGATGTTGGCTTGGATAGTTTGGAAGGGGGGTATGGGGAAGATGAACATGTGGGTTTTGGAAAATGCAACGATGCGGTTGGTTTCGATGATGCGTAATTCTTCCTGGATACGGAATGAGTAGGGAAACGAAGAGGGTGGTAATGACACTCACGATGTCTTGATCAACGGGTATCCTGACTCGGGTATGGGTGATTGAAGTCGATTGCTGCCATTTGAGGACTTCGAGGAACGAGCCTTCTTTCGTCTTCCTGGCACGGGCAAATAGCTCGCCTGAGATATCCACACTTGTGAACTTTCCAATTCCGAGTATAGTGAACGTTGTGAGGTGTCTGGCTTCCAGATACGCATTGCTACCATGCCCTTTCAATTGCACTCTGTACACCCGAACGTGTGCCGGTGGGCTGGACGCGTCTACGATTCCACATAATCAACCAGAAATACTCATCGAGAGAAATGAAACTACGCACCACGCACGATATTCGTCGTCAACACAAGGTTGAATGTCAACGTCCTCACCTTTCTGTCAATGTCCACAGCCATCAATAATGTCCGACGGGCATCCAGTTTATGCAGCGGTTCAATCAGATGCACCATAGTCGGATTCTTCTTATCCAGGTCAAATACCGACACCCGTCCAATTCCTTCAACATCCGGAACCAACAACCACCGCCCGCCCTCGATCAAATGGAACACCGCCGGCGTCGCACACTTGATAGGTCTATACCGCATCGGCTCTTGTTTCTCATTCCTCCACCCCAATTCCACAGATAGACGCGTCAAAAGCCAACGTTCGAGTTCTTCCGCAGAGTAGGCTTCCACTGGTTCTTCCGGACAAGGGTTACGATTCTGGAATGATGCGAAGCGAGTGACGAGGTTAGTCCAGACCTCACGGGTTTTCGTTGCGCGATTCCAAGATTTACATGTCTATGTTTCGCGAGCAGTAATCAGTAAGCCTTCCGCAGTTCAGTCGTGAAGGATACCATACACGTCGAACCCTCAAGACTTCTCTCCAATGCAGATATGTGAGCACTTCAGTTTGGAGTTTAAGCGGCAAGTTTTGGAATGAAGGTTTCTCGGGAATTGGTGGTTCTGCGGGAGGTGCAACGGCTAGAGTCGTTACCGGTGGCTTCAACATTATGTCTTTTAACGGTGATTAGGAGAGAACACACCTCGAGCCTTTCTCGCTTCAAAATATTGGCTTATCAACCATCTCAGCAGGCGAAGGGCGACAGAGAGTGTCTGCCACAATAACGCGAGCACATCGAAAAACAAAACAGTGAAATTCATGAGATTTCGTGACGTGAGGAAAACATGAATACGGGGTGTGTTGAGAAAGACAGATTGGAGACACAACACATCCAACCTGAACATTACCCATATAAGGAAATCCGAATCTATATCGCGAGTACATTTTCGATCAGGCTCTTCAAGGAAATTCAGCTCCAGTATAGTAATCTTCCAACAAACTTTCATCGGCAAGCGGGGTTTACATTTCTGGAAACTCAAGTGTCATGTTGAAAAATACTTCCACCAAGCGAAATACGCCACGTGACATATTGCATCGCTCAACACACAGTTTTGACATACGTTGCTTCTGGTTATCCAGCTATCAAAAAGGCAGACTACCAGTAGGTCCCTGCGGAATAACATCACCATGATTGTATCGAAAAACCTTCAACTTAGGACAAGCAGCTCTGATCGCGTCACAGAAGTCCCGATTCGACAAATCATCCTCAAAAACTCTGCCTTGTATCTGTAGCTTCTCCAAGGAAGTAAACAAGGCTAACCACTGCATCATCAACTCGGGAGCCCGCTGGAACCCGGCCTTACTCCGGAGCTCTAGCTTTGTTACCCTTGACCAATCCAGTGAACGCCACAGTCTTCTTCTCTTCGCACCACGGGCAATATATTGCCGCATCCAAGGTAACGAGGACATCAAACCAATGTCAATGTCAATCTTGAGCTCCAACGGTACGGTGGAAGACGAGCCACCGATAGCGCCAATCGCCTCGTCCGAACCGACACAACAAGATGTTTCAAGATATATGTTGCATTCTAAGCCAATGTGGACTGCATCAGAACACTTTAGCAACCACGCAACAGCTTGTGCATTGCCTCTTAGCGACCTCAAGCTCGGTAAGATTGCCCATGCTTTTTTGGGCCAACCTTCTGTTGCCTCAAAAACAAGCCATCTCAAGAGTTGTAAGCGTGGGGTGCCGGAAGGAAATCGATGATCTGTTGTGGCTGCACTAAAAGTTTCGCTTCTAAGTAGTCCAGGGATGGAAAGAGCAAAGTGGCAAGATACTCCTCCCAAGCATCGTCGCTGACTTCTTCATAAGAGGCAATAGAGAGACGACAGAGGGTAACGGCATGTTGGAGAATGCCAGAAAAGTATGACAAGAATGGAGGTCGAAGGAGTATGTCCCATCTTATTTCCAACTCTCGCAGGCACACTCTGCCACGGCAGTGTGGCCAATATTTACGGGAGACTCCAAGGTAGTGGTCTTTCCACGCAGAATAATTACGCAATGTAACCTGCGGCCCCGAAGTTGACAGTAACAGAGGCTCGGCGTGATACGCTGCCCCATGAGCTCCGAAATCCACAAGGACCCTCAAGTGCCAGCGTTTCGCGCCAGTGTCAAGCAAACCACTCCATAGCTCCAAAAGCAAGCATTCCTTCTGTCTGTTTCCCACCCACAAAGTTTTGAGGGGCGGAGTGCATTTCGAAATGAAACTAGTGAGACCCTTGATATCGCGAACAAAACGTGCTTCGTCGGCGCAGAAGGGAAAAAACCAGCAAGACGCAGAATGCGTGGAAGCCATAGCGCGATGTTCAGAGCCTTTTTCTGTAAGAAGTGGGAACGACGGAATGGTGCTCAAGGGTACGCGTCGTCTCTAGCTCGAGATATCGGCAAAGAGCCATCCGATTGGTTGAGGTCGCGTTTACATTTGCTGAGCACGAGGAGTGAAGAATCATCTGAATACTCTAGAATTTTCTCAATGATTTCTGGAGGAATATCGTTTCAAGTTGCTGCGGGTTTCCACATGGTAGTGCAGACCTGAAGGTATCTGTGGTCTGAGTTCTCCTTTTATCCTCCAACAATTTACTACGTGATGGGTGTTATATCCGTGTCCTGCTCTGACCTTGGCCATTCAATGTCTAAAACTGCTGAGCGCATCCTATGCACCGGTAACTATGGACCTATCAAAAGTTATGCCGAAAGGCTAAACCTAAGTCTTCAAACAGACCCCTTGGGCCGGCCTGCTTGGCGAAATTGCCGTGGATAAACAGTTCTGTACTAAAGGAATGTTCAACCGCGTGTTTATTGCGGGAAGAAGGCCGAAAGGAAATGGAAAATACATGTGCACTCGCCAGTCGGATGGATAATTGAAAATAATTTCACGTGAAGGTCCCGATCGTTCCATTATTATTATCCGTAATATCATCTGGCCACGAATGCCGACAGCAGCTTAAAATCAAGTACAATTCAGATCCACAACCACGCAGTAATGGCCCCAGATCCCAAGCGCACACACCCAATGAGGATAGAGAAAACTGCTTGCAACTGAAAAGTTTTCGAACGCTGACACTGGACCAACAGCAGTAGCGGTTCTACTGCTCAAAGCCCATTTTCACGGACAGCACAAAAGGAGAGGAAACGTAATCAATGTATTGAAACTGATGTATGTATTGAAAAGAACAGCAAAAAACATGCAAAAGGGAGATAAAATCGAGGTATCGCAGGCGTCGTGAGAGGGTCATTACCAAGGTCGTCAAGACACATACTACATAAGTAACGAATAGAATATCAGCCAAATCGTCCAAACTTCATGATGAAATCGCAGCTAAACGAAAGATCAAGCGAGCGCAATATGCACATTGCGAAGTAAATCATGTCCAAAATCCCAAGAACGAAAGGGAGAGAAGGGACGAAGACCATCAGGGCACAACCATCCCCACAACACGAGGCATCCTTGCCCTTGGCTAGAAATGCAAGCTCTTCCAATCCCAAGTCCATGACCACAGCTGGGCCACAATCACGACCCCCACCAACACCCCTCTATCCACGAACGCGGGGTATTCAACTCGAGGGACTCCAGCTCTCATCCAATCCAGCCGCCCACGGCATACTCAACGGGCTCAACGAAGAACCCGACACCGCACTCGAACCAGTGCTTACAACACGCGCAGGGGCAAGATAAGCCGTACTCGGACTCTGCAACACTCCACCACTCTCACCCGTCTCACCACTCCCCTCTCTCGATACAGCAAAATTGCTGCCGCCGCCGCCACTACCACTACCACTTCCACTACCACTTCCACTTCCACCACGCAGATGGTTCCCAAACGCCGAAAGAGCAGGTGAGATCGGTCCATGCCCGTGTCCACGTTTACGCCCGTCAGAAGTTATGCTCCCGGACCTGGCGAGAGATTGTGCAAACGACATGGCACCACTGCTACCACTGGCAGAGTGGGCAGAAGGGCGAGAAGAGTTAGAACTGTATGAGAGATCCTTTCTACTTGATGCTGCGGCTGATCCGGTCGATCGAGGAGGGGAAGCTGGGCTGACGTGTGAGCGCATCGAATGGAGGGAACCTTGCTCAGATGTGAAACCCGGTTGATGAACATATTGCGGCTAAGGATTATCATCAGCATTAATCTCTTGAAAAAAAAAAACAAATAAAATCAAAGGGAAGAACACTTACAAGTCCAAACGTCGTCCTTCTAGCAAGACGTTCACCTCCATCGCCACCACTACCCGACGTAGCAGCAGCCATAGACTTCCAGCTTTCACCCGCAGCAGGCGGTTCCTCCTCCAAAACATCAATCGCAATGCTTATGCCAGCACCATCTTCTTGATCACCACCATACGACCCAGGGGACGGGGTTTCACCATTCGACACCTCTGTCCATGCCTGTGGCGTAGGGATTAACTCGAGGCCAGGAGAGAAGGGGTATGTTCTGACACTCGCAGTGTTGTTAACGACAGTAGCATCTGACGTTGTCGAGGCCTTGAGCGAGGCTGACGAGGTAGAACCGAAAGAAGAAATCGCTGATGGCGCAGGCATATCGAGGATATCAAAGCTGGGTGCCAGAGTCCGCGTGTAACTCGTTCCAGGTGAATCAGTAGCCTTAGGCTGGTCCTCATACTCAAGGGGTGCCGTAGTCTGCGTTTGAGCTAGCTGGGACGACACAGCGGGCCTTGATTGCGCATCCGAGACCGGGACAGGGGGCAAGGGAGCAGAAGTATCCAAAGGAGTAGCCGCTCTCGGTAATGGGGTCAAAGTCGGCGTAGCGGGCAGAGACGAAAGTGCATCATGATAGACCGTTCCACCTGAATTCCCACTCCTGCCACTCACACTCGAAATTGGCCTCGTACCATCCGGACCCAAACCTATGCTCAGTCCACCTCTCGAACTGGTGGTCTCCCGCATTTGAGGAAGACGGGGAAGTGCTCGGCCCTGTTCGAGATCTTGTTCCGTGAGTGGTGTCGATTCCAAGAGGGGCTGCTGTTGCGGGCTTCGTGGGCTTCCACTCTGACGCCAACTGAGTCTGCTGGCGAGCGCACCGAGACTACCAAGGAATGAAGAAGTGGAGGGCTTGCTCGTGTTCACCTCCTCTGTGACTGGTGAGGAACCTGGAGAAGATCTGGGACCTAAATCCTCGACCCTAACCCTTTTTGCAGTCAACAATGTCGCATTTTCATCTGCATCCAGAGGCAAAGACGAGCGGTGTGAAGCCTGAGAGGGGCGTTTCGAGAAGGGCGGGCGTGGGAGGGTGAAACTCGGAGCAGACCTCGAGGCAGGGTCGACCAATCTAGGCGGAGGCAGGAGGGGCGCGTTGTCATAGGCATATGCACCAGAGTATTGTTCTCCGGGCTCTTGGTCGCTATCAGGAGGTAAAACAGTCTCTTGTTCTAGTCGTTGCATTTCCTCAGGCGTCAAGATCCTCCCGCCGCTCATCTCTTGTTCGTGCTCCTCACGAATGGGCCGAATCCCAAGTGTAGGTTGTGCAAGAGGTTCACCATATCCAGAGTTAGTCGAAGATGAGTTGGACGAAGAGAGGCTGGGAATTGTGTTCGGGGGTGGCGGGACACGGGGTACATTCCTTGGTGGGGGTCGAGCTCCCATTTCCGTATATGCAGTACCCGCGCCATTTCCTCTTTCAGTCACTCCACCACCGTTGCCACCTCGACCACTCGGTTGGAGGAAGGGATCTGCCTCTTCACCACTGTGCCTCGGTGAACCTTCACCTGGGAGTCGACCGCCGGGGGGAACAATGGCGTAGTCATCGTCGATGGGAGTGCCAGCTGCTCGTGCCCGACGGCGGTTTTTGCCTTTGCAAAACAGGTAGATGGCAAGGATAAGAACAAGGAGGAAGATAAATCCGAGGATGCTGGCAACGATGACACCGACAAGTTGTCCCCTTGTCAGTCTACTCGCGGAGCTTGTGGGTGTAGGAGTCAGTGTTGGTACAGGGGTTGATGTTATAGGGATCGTGCTTGATGACGAAATTGATTCGGTAATTGATGAAGATGTGATTGCGGAAGAAGAGGAAGGAGATATCGCAGACGTGGTTGATGATGTTGGGGAAGGTGTCGCAGTAGTAGTAGAGGTCGTGAAAGGGATAGATATCGTAGGGGTCGAAGCCGGAGGCGTTAATCCACCATAAGTCCAATCTGGACCCAACGGAATCTAATATCACATTACTATCAACATCGCAGCTTGTGCAGGAGGAGACCTTGTGCAACTCACACTTGGGCCATAGTAGGTCAACGGTAAAAATAGGACCGTCGTTGAGGTGGTTAACGCTCCGTTGGCGTCCTGAACCACCGTAGGTATCGGCGTAAGCCAAGGAGGGTATTGCTGAGTAGGAGCAGACATCCTAGCCGTCTCTCAGGTGGGTAATAATAATGGTATTTTTGGGTATTATTTCTGTCGGGGAATAAAATTCGGCAGTCGTTAGTAGTGAGTGTATGGGTTCTGGAGTTCGCCATCAGCTCGCAATGCTCTAACAATTCGACGCAAAGGGCCACACCTTTTGATACAAGCAAAATTATTGGGGAGTAGTTTTCGGAAAAGAGGAATGGGGAAACTGAGGCGGATGGGAGGATGAAAAGGATGTGAAATAGGAATGCGGGGTACAAGTCGAACTATGGTCACGTGACACCTGCGGAACAAGGCCACTCGGCGTCTATTAAGCTTCAGAGAATTACCAGATAATTACCGTAACCCTTCAATCCTTCTTTGCAGCTTCTCTTGGCTCCCTGCCTGACGACGATGGGAATATCCAGCCACGATGCAGCCTGCATGATTCCATATCGTACAGACGAAGACCTCTTGAATGTTCATCCACATCTATTTTACCCAATTCGAAATCATCTGGTTCTCGATCGGTGGCCCCAGCATCTCGATCGTTGAACTGCGTCAGTGACACTCCGAATTTGATTGTGGCTTGTGGACCCTTGTGGGCATCCATATCGTCCATCTTTCTTTCAATGACCAGGATCCCGCTCAGACAACCTCTCTTCTCGATGAAGGGAACATATAAAATGCAGAATATCCCAAACCTAAGGATGGTCCGCGCGGCAGCACCCATGTATAACTCGTTCCCTAGTCCTCGTTCTCATATCCAGGCGTGTCTGCCCGGTCTCTATGATCAAACCGCAACGTCGAAATGTCCCCCGTCACCGTGGTCTCGGCAGGACCCCGATTGGCTTTTCGGAGGTTGAGGATTAGGTGTGTGCCCTGTCATGGTTCGAACCGTCATCAATCCCAGACAAACCCCAGAACGGAATATTGCGATTCCCAACTTACGCAAATGTATTGAACGATCATAATCCACCTACCAATCGGTGTAGTTTTCGAAGGGGATGGCTGGATGGACCCGGGCCCACGAATCGACCTGGCGCCTATACAGAGATGCTTCGACAACTCTGTGCTTCGGCCGGGTGAAAAACTGCAGCCATGTACGGTAGAAAGCCTGTTACGGAGAGGGTGGAAGAAACTAGCGCAGAGAGTACCTTAGCCATCCATACAATTATGTGTATATACGTTTGACTGGTGCGCTGTAATGTATTCCTCCTTTATTTTTTTTTGTTTTTGTTTTTGGTCTTGGGAGCTTTCCTCACGGCATGAGTAGAATGCCAAAAAGGCATCTATATGTGTGCATTGTTTGGTTTGTTGATGGATATAAGGATGGTGGGGGTTGGGCCGCTTCTAATGTGTCCTTCACTTAGCTTGATTTAGGACCATACCATGCTGCGAGCGCCCCAACTTATCCTCAGAGGATGGCGCCAATTGGCTATGGAATGCGATGGACCTAGGTTTCGATGCATCATGAATTAGCCGCAGTCGGTGACAAATGGGTGGCCAACGAACAACTGAAGTATGAAAGTGAACGCCTTGCAGCTATCAACAAGGCTAGATCTCAGATTTACTGGTCGGAGGCTATGAGACAAAGGGTGGTCTCACACCTGAGGACAGGTCATCAGGGTGAGGGATAAGAGTTGCAGATGCGAGCACCAGCGACTTACTGGTACTGGAATGTTGACAATTCTACTCACTATCCAACATGTAAGTTGTAGCAGATATTCAGATGAAACCAAAATATTTTACTAGAAAACCTAATCCTGGACATTCAAAGTTTATGAGACCACATCATACCTGAAAGAAAATCAACCAGCCACTTACGCAATATATAGGAATATACCAACCTGCATTCGCATATAGATAAGTTTGGCAACCCAGTTGGGACTACTGCGTCCTGGCGATCAGTCTACAGGCCCATGAACTCCCCAAGTATTCGGCGTTGCCGATAAAGGCTGGCGGTATCCCGTGAATACAAGAGTGCATCATAGACCACGAGCACCATCGCCGCAGCTAGCCAGGAATATTCAGTCTTCGCCTTCAAATTTATAGGAAAGGTCAAGGGGTCTAACCATAGGACATCCCGGGGAGAAAGTAAGAGTGGTTGACCATATGCGAATATAATGAGGTTCCCAGCATTTCAGGCATGATGGGAGTTCTGGTCGAGGATTCCAGTTACGACCAGAACCGTAATGCGGCCGCGAGTCCAGTTACGGCCCACAGGCACTTCAAGCGGGAGCCTTTGGCCATCATGTATCAGGATTTGTATCAGCAGGCTCATAAGAAAAGATATCATTATCCAGAGCTGCCCAAGTCCAACCCATTTGAAAACGACTGACCATAGTGCCCACCATGGATTATCCTTTACCCTCTAAGTATTCGAACACGAGTTGCTGCCCGACTAGATGGCGTATTTTATCAGATATGTTCACGAACCGTACCAGTGTCCACAACTCTCACCTGCTAATCATCTGAACCATCTCCACTCCAATCTCTTCTACTCCTGTTTTTGTGATCATCAGTTATCAGCCAAATAACCTAACATCCCTCGTACTTGACAACCCAAAACGCCGGATATCTGGGTATTTGACGTTACGAAATTCCAAAATACTCTATGTTACCGTGTGTTCGGAGAAGGTCAAGCTCGAGGCCACGAGGCCTCACTCCCAAGCTCAGGGTCATACATGCCCGCCGGCAAACCAAAGTTATCTGACACGTACGCAATATACCAAACAATGGCGCTCCAGATCGCCTTTAAGATTGTTGATTGCAGTCTATTTTCAGCTCTTTCCACGAGTCGCCTACCTTCGGAGTCGGAGAAGCCTCAACGCGTCAACCACGCGCACCAAAAGGTTGCGGAAGAAGAAAAGTCATATTCTAAGCATGCGGTAACTACATTTCGTTTTATGAACTATGTGATGAGATAATGCCAGAAGAAAGAGCAAAAGAGATCATGAGCTATTCGTAAAGCAACGGCGTTCATTTGAAAACTAGACAAGAAGCTCCGAAAGCATTGAGTAACAAAGGCACGACAATTACGTATGGGAAATTCAAATCGAAAGACATATGAGCTTGGGGGATGGATGAGTGAACACGTTTTTGCGGAGATGAAAGAAGAGAAAGTTGTTGAATCGGGTTGATTAAATTTGTAAGGTTTGATTGTGCGCCCAAGGCGAAAGCAAGGAAGCAAGGATAACATTTCGACCGGAAAAGCAGCGTGTGGCTTCGAAAACGATTCGACAACGAGACTGACAGAAGATGGCACGATGATTGAAAGGACCAATGACAGCACAGAGATCTGAGAAGCCGAGATAATGCAGCGCATTGCAAATGAGCGATTATGACAGGGTTAATGCATGACGAGTTCCAGAAACCAAAGTTGAGAAATCAATCTATCAACAGTCATCATACATCAGCAAACTCCTCTCCACAAGCCAACAGAAAGGTACTCACAAATACCCCCCGGGAACAACATTTCTTCCACAATCCAGAAGTTTCATTCAAGCATTTGTCTGGGCATCACCACCCCGTTGTTGACCACCTAACATCTGCTCACCCATCTCTGGACTTGAACTCTCGCCCGATGAAATCGAAATGGCGCGTCCCATGTCCATCCTGGTGCCAGCGCCTGCGTATGGTGTATTAGCACCCGCAAGCATCACGCCGCCGGTAGCCTGGTTCGCGGTCCTATCCATAGAGCTGAATGACGTGGGTGTAGGAAGAGATGTCTGTCCAAAGGTAGGCGCAGCAGCTTTGCTGAATCCGTATGCGGTATGGTAATATGGTGCGATGGGATGGGGGAGAGAATTGGGAGGGGTAGAAGTCGTCCCTGGGATGGTGTTCTGCAGCAACGGAGCATTGGTCCCAGCGGCAATTGATGGTGAGGTCGGAGAGGAGACGGACAGCATCGACATTTCTCTGGACATAGCAGGATTGGGGTACATCATCGAACTCATCGGGATAGTAGTCGAAGTCCCCGACACCAGGGAGGGTGTGGTCACCGGAGTCGATGCACTCGCGGAGGTGACCGCACCAGGGGCGATACCCGTGGACCCAGAAACTGAAGGTTGTCCAACTGTAACTCGTGTGTATGGTCCCCTCTTGGCCTTCGCCTTCTTCCCCCTCGTGGCTTTCGTAGCAGTAGAAGAGGCAGCAACGGCAGTTCCGTCCTCCATCTCCCGATCTCCATCAGACGAATCCGCCTGGTTGTTGTTCAGCTGATTACCGACGCCTCCCGGAAGATCGCGTGTTCCGTTGTATGGAGCTGCATTCCTCCGTTTGCGACGGCGCTCGCGCTTGTAGCCTTCACCCTTTGAGATGTCTACAGACCAGTATCGTCCTTTTCCAGGTTCAGTGATAGGTCTATCACAGGAGCGGAAGACTTGGTTGAGGGACAAGTTATGCCTGATCGAGTTCTAGCGCCACACAATGAGTTGTCAAGAAAGCAGTCGCCCATTTGAGATACTCACCTTCCAAGCCGAGCTCTTCTGCCTTGCGAAATACACAAACCGATCCTCCAATGTCTGATAGATCTCCTGCAATGTCAACATGCCTTTTTCACTCCCGTGAATGGCGAGTTTCACGAGAATAGGCAATGGCTGCTGAGGTTTCTGTCCTGGGGGTGGATCAGGTAAAGCCCACAAGTCAACCCTCGTTCCTTCAGGAATTCCAATTTGGTTCCTTAGGTACCGATCAGTCTCGTACCATTGACGCGACCGCGGTGCCTCTTCCACCGGTTGCTCAGGCCGTGGTGGTCTAGGAAACTCGACCTGCTGGTTAGTCCCCATCGGAGCATGTACCTGAGCTGGATCGGGGCCCAGTGGGACATGAGACTCAGGTCGGGGGTGAGGTGGTGGTGGTGGAGGTGAAGGTGGAAGTGGTGGAGGCACTTGGGGGCTATAACCTTGACCAGCACTGACATCGGACGACGAAGACGTGGTCGGTGAAGGTGGCAAGTCCTTTTGGATTTGTGGGGCGATGAGTGGGCGTGGTAATGGTAGCGGAATGGGTGCATGGGTTTGAAAGTGTTGAGTACGCGCAAAGTGGCGTTGAGTCTGAACAGCGAGGGGTGGCGGAGGAGTGAAGCCAGGTGGAATATATGGTTGGTCATCCCAATAACCATACACTTGCTCATGTCTAGGGGCATAGGTTTGCTGGCTGTATTGGGGTGTATGACCGTCGCCATGATCAGCGTAACCATTCGAGTAGTGCCGATGGTGGGTTGACTGCATATTAAAAAAAAAGTCAATTGAAAGGCATTTGCGTGATAAATAAAGAGAAAGACTGACACCGGCTGAATGTCCGGATTGAGTAGAAACGTAATCCGGGGCAACTGAATAGTCAAGGGGGCTCGGATTACCGTCTGGTGCGGCCTGCGACCTAGGTGGATGATACGGTTCGTCGTTGGCAGCAAGGGACCCTATACCAGAGTCGACTGAGCCATCACTAACAAACGCATCCCCAGCAGGTGCACCAAAGGAATAATGCTCCGAGCCCTCGGAGGACGAGTTGTGGTGTTCTGGCACGGCGTTTTCGTTGGAGGAGAGGTACAAAGCAGGTTGATGAGCAAACATTTGCTGGACGGGAACCTCCGACTGAACATGAAAACACGGACCCACAGAAGCAAATTACGTGATGGCAACACATCAGGCGCATCGCCAAAATGCAACACATGATCCAGAGAGAACAAAGCAAGAAAATTGATGAGCACCACCAGCATGGATGGAGCATAGTGACGACATACCATAGGGTACATGGCCACACGGAGCAGAGGTGAACACAGAGAGAGAGGGCTGATAATCAAAATATAAGGGCTGTGGACACGAGGACCAAAGCAGCAGCAGAGTATGAGAGCGGAAAGAGTTCAGGAAGGAATTGAGCTGAGGGATAGGAGACGACCAGAAGTATTTCTCGGGGTTGTCTTGTTGGGCACACATCCAAGTCGGGGGCCCTTTTAACCAGCCACGAAACGCCTGCGCCTGACATCACCAACATTCGTGCTCATCAGCGGGCCCACAGATTTTTTTCCATAAAGGGGAGGGCGCGACTTGCAGGGTCAGGATGGATTGGTGCGGACCTAGTTTTTCGTGGGAAGCTTCAAGTGCCTGCGACACCAAAACGGATGTTCGGGTGAAATTTACCCGACATGGCAGTTGTCGGGAGTCGTTGGTACACAGTGGCTCTGTGTGTCCCTTGTTTGACCACCAATCCGCCAGAAACCTTTTTGGCTTGATTGGTTCGGACCTGCTTTTTTCTGATAGGCTGGAACTCGTCACATGATGGCCAGGACGTCTTTCCCGCGCCGTCTCCGCCTCGAATCCCGACTCGGATGCGCTCTTTTTCGCGGGTGAGTCCAAGATACCTTCGGTAACCACGTTTGCTGGGTTCTTTGTACGTTATTTGTGTCGTAGACAATGCAACACACCAAGTGGATCCAGATTGTGTATCCAGGGACAAGTAAATCGGCACCTACGCTTGTGCTTGTGGACGTTGTGTGGACGCATCGACTGAGCAGGGCGGGATATCCAAACATCCCGCCTGATGTTACATAAATATTTCCTAGTTTCCTTTTGGGGATACGACCCCTTTCTCTTCAGCATGCCAACTATGTTCAGACTTGGTTTACAATATCTACTGGGAGAAGTCCATTTAACACCTTGAGGTGGAACGATCCCTACTAGTTTCGCCTTCACCCTCTAAATGCTCCGACGTCAAAGGGATTAACACTTCAGCTATCTGTCGCGCCTAGTTTCTCCTCATGCCACCATTGATATCTCCCACTACGCATTTAACCCCGAAGTGGATACATGCCATAGAATGCAAGATGTCGATGACCCAGTCCATCCCCAGAGGGCACAATGCTCTTGACAAGGCGCTTCGACATTCTTCCGTGTTTAGCAAACAAAGCAAGTCAGGAATCACCGAATGGATATTCCTCCTGATGTGCCCCTGGGTTGCTACGTCTATGCATTTCAGCTGATCCACCATGCCTTGCATTGTTCACCCCTGTACATCGACTTATTTTGGTGTCTTTCTCCGGTGCCACACTGTTGGTTAAATTTTTCATTGTGGCAGTAAGGCTAACATTTTACATTAATGGTCAAGTTGACGACAGAAAAAAGCACACGAATTATGCAATACCTGCACTGTGTCACATTAAACAAGTTGATACTACAGGGAGACTGGCTTCCAAGGAAATGCTCCACATCATCTCGCCAAGCTATTTGTGTTGCCGGTTCGGTGGAATTCCAACATGTGTCCTTTTCGGAACCACAGTTAAGATGCAACTAATCCTTATGGATCTGTTGTGGCAGCTATATCTTACTGACGTTAATGACTTGTAAAATGGTGGTAGGTTTAGACTACAGGTCAAAATTCTGCCACAGAAATACCTACTTAATAGACCCCGTACCACGTATCCATTAAATTGACTCTAGGAGAGTTCATTCACAGTATCATCTGTCTCGTTGTGGAATTGAAAATTGAATTGGTGCGATGGGCTGTGGAAGGGACCCTTCAGGATCGAGTCTCCAGAAGATTTTACATTCACTGAACCTATGCCCCAGACCACAAGATGAAACGTTTGACGAACAATGCATGCTATCTCACCAATCAGTCAACGATCAGTTGAAGGGACAAGGACCTTAACCAACTGTGCCTTTGGCGGTAATGAAATTAGCAGCCCGAGTTTACAATCGTTATGAGGTCCATGGCTACGCCTACTGAAGAGATGGCGACCACGGGCCATTCGTAGCTTTGTAACTAAACCCAAATTCCCGAGCCACCAGAGGGTAACGACATAGGAACTGGCAGTGCTAGGTGATACAAGTACCCAACGAATACACGGTATCGCCCACCGTCTCGTCAAAGAATCTTGGTGAAAGGCAAAGTGGTCCTGGAAGAAGGGTAACACTGTCGGACTGCAACAGATGTCGCTCTAGCAGGACTGCTGAGATGGTGAATGGGGAACAGCAACGTCACACTAACGCGGTATATCATATACCCCATAGTGATAGCCTCCCCTATACTCGAAATCCTTTGGATGAACCGTCGCTCAGTCTCGTATGTCAAAAATGACCTAACCGACCATATAGTCCCCGGCCCTAGACGCATTTTCCACTGAGCTACGCTCAATATAACAACAAGTAGAAAGTTTCTCAGAGATAGTATAAGCCAAAGAGTATCGCAAGTATATCCACTAGAGATTACAATGCTACGTATCAGTTCGTAGACACACCAGTAGTACGTCACTGATGAAAAGAGGGCTGACTTAGCGGCTCGGAGAGCGGGATAAAAATAGACGTCCAGTGAACACTCGTTATCTCTTCGTGACGGCTCTGTCACGGGGCCGTTAGAACCTTGATTCTCGATTGGTTAGAGAATGAAGGCTCCAGAGTGGTTCAACATCGCCACCCGGAAAGGTGCTCAAGATATCGATACATCATTTTAAAATTACTATCTATGTAGTGAAATTCGTCCACGACCAATACCAAAAGGATGCTACAAAACGTATTCAATCACATCAATAAATTATCTCGTATAAGGTGGTAAGCGACGTATACAACGCGGCTTTGGAAGACCATCGACTTTGGGAGGCCAGTGCTCTGGGGGAGTGGGCTGGTCAAGAAAGAGAAATGGCCAGGTTGGCAAATAGCACATTTCCTAGAGGAACAATAATAAGTGCTTGCTAAAGGGCGGGTCATGGGGAAATATTACCGACCTCAAACCCACAGGCAGGGCGGCATGTCGTCCAAACATCCCAAGCGAGCCACTCCATAAGCCCCGAGACATCTCTTCTCCATCGCCTCACCACTTCACGTAGGCCATCGGAGGCGCCGCGTTCGGATGGTCTGAATCCATCTGATTCGAGAATAGACCCTTCAGCCCAGACTCGTACAAGCACTCGGCAAATTTCTTTTGTCGTGTCTTGTATTGAGCGTAGGATCAACTGCTCCGATGGTGTCAACTGCGAGCGGAATGCTATCTCGATGGACGCTGTGTGTGTAGTCGAACATTCTTTGAACACTGGTTTAGCCCAGGACAAATTGTATCCATCGCGATCGGGAGGAGGAACAGCTGTATGAATGATATATGGTGTAAGCATTGCAGCAGCATAGTCGTGAGCTTCAACTGCAATCGCAGTATAGTTCTGTCCTTCCTCTTGTGAGACTCCTGTCAAGTTCCCTTGGAGGACATATTGTAGCAGCTCCAACCTCTGTCCGTAGCGGTTCATGATCACCTTCGCGATCGCCTTCCAATCCACACCACTCCCAGCATTCCTTTGTCCTCTTGAACTAAAGACCTCATCCAACCTGGTATGCATCCTTTGCACGTCTTCTTTGGAAATTCCAGTAAGGCGGTGCTCCCAACGCGGCTTTCCAACTCGTCCAGGAACAAGGCTCGGGAATAAGTCTGCGTCGTAGAATGATATAAGCCGCGTGAGATCGAGTTGGATACGAGGATCGCCCGGGTAGTGGCGTTGCCAAGAACCGGATTCAATGACAAGGAAATCTTTGTGGATATTTGGCTCGACATGCCGCGGCGTTTTTGGAGGAGGGGAAAAAGGAGACACTCTTGGAAGCGATGATAAAGGAGGCTGACCATGTGTGGTAGGGAACCTTGAGTGAGACACGTCGGAAGGCGGATGGGGTGGTGGAGGCACTTCCATCTCCTCTGTGGCTACGAGATTGAGGAATGCGACAACTCGTGTCCCTTTGTTAAAGTCGCAGAGCATGATTTCACTACAGGGAAGACGAGGTGAGTGGTGATATCCGAATATCTCTCTCCGAAACACTCACAAATTCATCTCCATCCTATCCATCAAGTCACAATGTGAGTATTGTGGATTAGCAAAGCTCAATTCCTGTGTACATACCTCACAAACCCGTCCACGTCCCTCCTTGCACCCCATTCACAAAGCTCCTTGATTCTCAGCCCCTCAGGCGTATACCCCGGCTTCGGCTCGCCCCAAATAACAATATCCTGACTGTCCATGGTCCCTGTATCCATCTTCGCAGCACTGCTCCCGTCAAAATAGAGCACGTTCAACTCTCGTGTCGCCATCAGAGTCAACTGCCAACATCCTGTTGTTTTGTTTCCGACACAGAACAAGTTGGCATGCTCGGGGTCGGTGGCGACCCAATTCGGTAGAGATGGTATTTCGTGTTTCCATGTACCATGGTACAGAAGTGTGCCAGGTGGAACCGTTCCTGGGACGAGTGTGTGGCCTGTCTATGGTTGACTGAACTGTAGGAGGGAAGGGGGTTTTGAAGAACATACCATTGCGATATAACGTGTTGGGCCAGTGCTGTAGAAGTGATCCCACGGACAAGAAAACCAGATGTCCCGTCGCGTTCACCGAAGGCGGCCGTTCAAGATCCCACAAGGTATCCGGATCCGTCGAAGGTGGCACATTTGCTGCAAGTAGTGGTATCTGGGCACCAAATGCTGCACCCACGAGCACTGGCAGTAGCAACAGCAAGGGAGTGATAAGCATCAGGTGGGATGGCGATAGAAAAGGATTTGATGCATGTTGTTCTGGTTATATTATCTCGGAAATGCAGAATGGGGTATTTGGCGGAAGTGCTGTGCATGTGTTCTTCAGAAAAGTAGCCATCAAATGGTAGTCATCGGACACCCAGGGTGATATCTTCGGCTAAGTTCCCGATAGACGGATCAAAGATACGAACACCTCATAAGCAATCAAGGTATTGAGCAGCTCCCTCCTTCTTTTCATTTATGTTATTTTCGAGAGTCATGGGTGCAGAAGATAGAACGGATATGCAGGACGGGGAGTGGACGAGACGTTTTGCTAATGGTGGGAAGCACTGTTCAGGGTCCCGGCGTGAAGACTACTGCGTGGAATGCTCTTTACATACAATGGCCGTCGATCGATGCAGTATGACTTGGGCACTGTAAATGCACGTCCTAACAGGTGGATGTCTTCATAGCGTGTTCAGGCTAAGATTCAAGTTGTACGTTGGTTAAACACCGCAAATGTGTGTCTAAGATAGTAGAGATCGACAAGAGTTAAAACAACTGAACACTCAAGGTATAACGAGAGCATCAGCGGAACATATCTATCCGCCACTACTACGGAAAAGGACATCGCAGAAGGGGTCAGACGGGACTTCATTTGTGGAAGTGCAACACACTCTCGCCTGCAGCCGCGAAAACTTGCGAACCTCCATGGACTTAAACCACACCAGTTATTTGGTAACATTTCGCAAATTAAACACTGTACTCAAAGTCATCTTGGAATTAATCCGCGTATCATATGGTGACTCCCCTCACCATTCGAAGAAGCTAACGCGGAACGCAGTTCCTATTCCTCCTCACTTAATATTCGGATCTGCCTCATATAAAATACTTCACTGAAACGTTTTGAGGTAGATTGCTGCCCCGAGAGTGTGCCAACGCAGGTGCCACATACGTTCAGAGTCCGTACAGTGGCTGACTTCGGAGCCAGTACGTTTTCAGTCGTCCTCTGACACGTCCACTAGGTACAGTATGACTTCGAGAGCCTTGCCCTACTCAGCCCAGACAGTTGCCTTCCGCAATGTATACTCATTCTCGACCCACATGGAAGCGACGAACTTTCTGGATCTGCGTCATTTTGAAAAACTGGCTATGTAGCACAAGTCGGGTAGACAATGAACCTCGGGAAGAAAGCGGCTGGCGCTTATCTTGTATACAATGCGGCTTCGAAAGCTTGACAATTTTAGGAGGCTATCGAGGAGAGGGATCAAATGCCGGGGATGTCACTGAGTCTTCGAAGAAAAATGGCCAGGTTGGCAAATAGCACATTTCCTATAGGGGCATCAAAATAAGTACTAGTTGAGGACGAACCATACGAAACACTACCAACCTCAAAACCACAGGCAGGGCGACATGTTGTCCAAACATCCCAAGCGAGCCACTTCATCAGCCCCGAGACATCTTCTTCCCATCTCCTCACCATTTCAGGTAGGCTACCGGGGGCGCACTCGGGTGAACTGAATCCGTCCAACTCCGGAACAGAACCCTCGGCCCACACTCGGCAAATTTCTTTCGTCGTATCTTGTACCGAACGTAGGATTAACCACTCTGATTGTGTCAACTGGGAGTGGAATACTATCTCGATAGACGCGGTATGTGCGGTCGAGCATTCTTTGAATACATGGGGAGGGGGGACAGCGGTGTGAATGATATACGGGGCAAGCATTGGAGCAACATAGTTGTGTGCTTCAACGGCAATTCGCAGTATAGTTCCATCGTTCCTCCTGTACGACTTCTGCCAAGTTCCCTTGAAGGATATACTGCAGCAGCTCCAGCCTCTGTCCGTAACGGTTCATAATCACTTTCACGATCGCCTTCCAATCCACGCCACTCCCAGCATCTCTTCGTCCTCTTGGACTGAAGACCTCATCTAACTTGGTATGCATCCTTTTTACGTCGTCTTTCGAGATTCCCATGAGACGGTTCCCATCGCGGTTTACTAGATCGTCCAGTGGCAAGACTCGGGAACAAGTCTGTGTCGTAGAATGATATAAGACGGGTGAGGTAAAGTTGAATGTGAGGATCGCCCGGGTAGTGGTTTTGCCAGGATCCAGATTCAATGACGAGGAAGTTTTTGTGAGGGTCCAGCTGGATATATCCCAGGCGTTTGGGAAGAGGAGGGGGGGGGGGGGGTTATTGAGGACGATGGTGAGGGTGGTGAGTCTTCCGTGGCGATATAATACGGTCGAGGTGTATCTGAAAGGGAAAGAGACTGTTGCTCAAGTATTTCTATTGTATCCTTAGCTGCGAGGTTGAGGGATGGCACAACTCGTATTCCCTTGCTAAAGTCGCAGAGCATAATTTCACTGCGAATGCAACTGCCAACATCCCCTCGCCTTGCTTCCGAGACAGAAAATATTGGCATGTTCGGGATCGGTGGCGACCCAGTCCAGTAAACTCAGTGTTTCAGGGGTCCACGCACCGTGCAAGAGGAGACTGCCGGGGGGGATTGTTCCTGGGACAAGAGTATGTCCTGTTCACAGCCAATTGGGCGATGAGCGAAGAAGGAATTCTGAAGAACATACCATTGCGATATAACGTGTTGGGCCAGTGCTGTAGAAGTGATCCCACGGACAAGAAAACTAGATGTCCTGTTGCGTTCACCGAAGGAGGTTGATCAAGATCTTATGCAGTATCAGGCTTTGTAGAGGACGGTACATTTTCTGCACGGAGGGGTATCTGGGCACCAAATGCCATGCTAGCGAGTGCTGCCAGTAGCAACAACAGGGCAGTAATAGCCATTGACGTGGATGGCAGTAGAGAGGATTTTGTAGTTATGCCATATCAGAATCACTGACTCGGGGTGTTCCAGGGCGTCCGATGAGGACTGGGAATTTGTGTTTGAGAAAGGCGCGGATCAAATGATAGTCTCTGGCGCACTTTGAAGGAACACCTGATGGACGGATCAAGGGTGCAATCCTCATAAGCATCGAAGGGCCCGTCCACGCTCAATGAGGTTACGTTGAGGAGTAAGTAGTGGGTGCAGAAAATAGAACAGCTGAGTGGGAGAATGAGCGGATGAATGTTTGCCGATGGTAGAAGCCCAATTTTGGGCCAGTTTTTTTGTTTCTGGTGTGGAACATCCCTTTCACATACTTAAGTAACTTAACAGTTAGTGTATCTAGTACAGTTAGGGGATTGATGGGGAACCTGCAGAGAGTAAAGAACTTACGAAACAGCAGAATGGGGTCTTGGAACCAGCATCACAGTCACGGTGGCATCCGAAGTTCGCCTCCTACCACTACGTTTGTCCTCTGTGTTTGCTGCTACCACTGACACTCTTGCCCCATCCACCGTGCCCTGAGATACCTGCTCTGCCTGCCCAGTCTCGTGGCTTTACGGTACTGGCAGGACACGGGCGGTCTCGCTCACCCTACGTGGCTTTCCCTTGGCCCCTTGGATCCATACTAACATGCAGGAAAGCCCACTCGGACTTTCGCCCACCTCTCCCCGTTAACCTAGCCGCCTATTGCAGCATCGCACTTGTACTATCTGGTGGAAATTCCATTTCATTGTGCTGTACGGCGTACAGCACAGCGTAAGGCAGAAACACAGAGACTCTGCCATCTTCTCACAAGGAGAATCAAGACGTAGACCGAGGGTGGTCCTATTCCTTATGCGCGGACGACTTCTACTACTACTGTGTTATAAGTCATTGAACAACCCATGTCGCGCCACCCTCCCGAAACCTCTTCCAGGACTGCTACAAGACGACTTCTAAGACCTCGGTCACTCAGGTCGAGGTTCAAGCTAATGCGTACAAAGGCGCGGCTAGTCTAGCCGTAGGTTTCCTGGATACAAAGCAGCGTGCACAAGCCAATCTGGCCTAATCAGGACGATGGTGTCCCTACCACGGACTAACTCCTCAACAACACCCCTGACAGTTATGCTAAAGGCAAATCCCAGTCAGAGTTCGACATCGGCTATAGAAATGATCTTCCCAACTTCTATCTCGCGCAAGGCGTCGACAGCGCGTTTATCGTGCAGAACGTTTTGTCGTACTACATCCCAGATACCAAAGCCGACGACGTGGAGAACTACATCGAACACCAAGTCTATGGGTGCTTTAAACACTTGTGACGATGTTTTTTCGTCGACATGCTTTCTTTATAGCGGTATCAACATTCCGTTGAAATTTGTCAAGGGTTAGGCTTATCTTCTCCGGTGCCGTATCTCTCTCTTACACATAGACATAGCAATGAAAGATATGTTCGACCAATACAAGTCGCTCCCGAACAATGCCTCGACCGAGTCTTGGAATACCACTCGCCTTGACAAGACTTACGTCCTGCCGACCCTACGAATAATCATATCCGAAAAGCCGCCGTCATCATGTCCTAGCACGACTTACATTTTATCTTTTCCAAGGATGTTTTATGAACGCCAAAACGTCGACCAAGAACTCGTGCGTGAAATGCTCAAGATTCTCGGTAACAACCTTCGCCGTCGCATTCAGGGAGATAGCGGGACAGGCAACATTACTGATCACAACTGGCTTGAAGGATTCATGTACAGTTACGTCTCCCAGGAACTCAGTAAGTTCGGCTTCGAGTATAAGGACAAGCATATGGGGCCGTCAAACAAAACATCTGGAGGCAGAGTCGACGGGTATAAGGAATTGCTTCAACCCGATTCCTACCCCGCCACCCGGGAGGAAGTCGAGGGTTGTATGAACGTCGAAGCGCTTAAGTACGTTTATTTTTGACCTCGCTTGTGTTCAGTCATCTGAGCTTGCTTGTGCGTTGTAGGATAACAGATAGGAGGTTCCCCAACTTTGCAATGGGTAGCTATTCTTGTAATCCATCCCTTCCTTACAAGTTGAACTCGCGTACTTTATGACCTCAGTGTGTAATGGTATCTTCGGTCACATGATGCGTTATTGGAGCGAGACTCCCAAAGACAACAACTGGGGATACACCACTGACTTCACTCGCGAATACCATGGTCCCACCTCTGCTTTGCGTGACATCTAACAACTTGCCTTCTACCGTATGCTCTTGGCGATATGACCCTCAGCAAACCCAGAAACGACGATAAGGTGTTCACCTGAAGAGGTTCTTCGTTTACTGCCTGTGTGAGTGAGTTACTTTGTCCTCATACAGAACATGAGAGCACCTTCCGTGGGTCTTCAGCAGCTCTGGCGACGACGGACCTTGGAAATCAAGGACACCGTACGTAGCTGTGTTTAGCGGCATGTGGTCTTGTCAATTGATTATCTGTGGATTTATCCCGTTTGCAACTGGGGTAAATGTATGGAATTTATCTGACCATAAAAATGTGACACTCTGAGAAGCAGTATAATACTCCACGCGAGTAGAAATCAAGCGCAAGGGTATATTCTTAGAAGGAAGACCTTGGGTTAGCCCTGCTTGGAGGGAGCACAAAGCCAAACACTTCGGCTAATGGGCACGTTCATGGCGAATAGCCAACCTACAAGAAATCAGGCTCGTGCTTGGTATCGCAGCACCATCATCTCTCCTGAATTCCATTTGTATTAAACACCACAAGGGATGCTAGTCTCTGTAGTCGAGTATGAAATATTCCAGCACCAGTGATTGTGGAAGTCAAACACCGACGGACTTTGGAAGCGCCGCGCCGTCCGTTGCGCTAGCAGCTACACCCACTTCGTCTCCTCTCCATTCTCCTCATTTTCCGCATCGCGTGAGAATCTTAATGCAACGACATTTTCAGCTATTTTTCATGTTTCTTTTATATCCCTCTACTGGAAACCAACATCAGAGCAGTGTTCCTTCCCAATAAAATCATGCATGTTCATATAAAAAAAATCAAGTAAGATGCTTATCCAAAGGTGAACATGGTGGATGGTATAGATAGGGAGTATCGACGTCGATGATAGATCGATATACAGTCAGCCGTTCGCGAAGGAGTTTCGTACAGCCCTAGGGGCATCCCGGTATTAAAAAACCTCATATTATTATAAAATCCCAATGGGAGTTTGTCCAAGGATTACAGGGGTTAGATCGCTAAATGGAGTAGAGAACTAGCCTCGAGGCATCGAAAGAGGTACCGGGGAGAAACCAACGCTGTGCAGTGTGTAGTCTTGGCCATGACATCGTTAGGAACATTCCTCGAAGGATCAAGTACATCGGCTGTGACCACCAGCTTGCCTATCAGTTCGACCCCCTCAGGGTTAATTTATGACACGGCATGAACGACGAGCTCGAGCAAAATGGAAAAGGTTTCATAGAGAAGAATCTCCCTACTTGTGCGGGTAGTTGTGCACTACCCTCCTGGTCCTCCGAACGCAGAGAGAATGCAAATATGCCCGGATATTAGTGTGAGACGCGCGTCGGGTGCCGTTCCGTGGGCAGCCCACGTGCAGTCTCCACAATCCGTCTTTCGAAGCAATGTCAATTTTCAGGTACATTTACAATCTTGCAGATTCCTTTCAAGAGATATCACTCGCCTGTGGGCTACAAACAGTGATGGTATACTTAGAAAGACGTTCAAGAGGGGTTAGGTGGCATGTCCCGCTTGCAGAAGATGGCAGCTGTGTGCCTCGCAGATGTTGAACCTAGCAACGAAATGAGCCAACTCTACATCAGATTTTCTATTGTATAACATCCTTGAAGATGCCCAAGCCTTCAATCGCCCTGTCTTCGCCTCTTGACAATTGGTAGCCTGTCCGCGACAAATTTATCAAGCGTTGATAACCTGTCCCATCACTCCGGTAACATGGAATCCGCTGCCTCAGGACTGACGCAGCGCGCGGAGAATATCCTTCAAATGGCAGCGGTAGACGATAGAAATAAGACAGACTAAGACAACGGATAATACGTCTGCACAGAATGCACGATCAACGATAGAAGACATGGAAAATCAACATAATACTCACCTCGTAGCTACGTGTGGGATAACAGTGGCCAGCTGCGCATGGAGGATCGAAATCCCCAGATGAAGGTTTGCGCGTCAGATGCGCGGCACAATAAACGGCCACCAACAATAATGGCAGAAGCGCAAGGCTGCAGTCAAGGGAAGGAACAACAGAAGATAGAATCACGTTGCAGCTAAATCAGTTCGACACGTTCCAGAAAGCACGACGACCGGTGCGTTAAAGATAGAATGCAGAAGGGACCAAGTCCTGCAGCTGCCCAACTTAGAATTTCAAAACACAACATGACAGAAGATGTACGTACAATGACATCCTTCCACGTTCAATCAAAAGCTGACCATCAAAACCAATCCTTACTTGATCTGCCGCGTTTCACTTGGCTCCGATACATCTTCTCAGATTTTCGTTTCGTCTTCTCAGCCTGCTTGAGCCGCTCGACCTTCTTCTTCTGCTCTTCGGAAGGTTCGTTCTTGATAGGAGCCATAGAAGCGGACAAAATTGCAGCGTGAAGCTACATCCAATCGCACTCGCCGTGAGAATCGATACTGAATGTCGACCATTGGGTGAGAAACGGACTTTAGTTAGACAATCATCAATGTTCTGAGCTTGTGAACGTGTGGCTGTTGATGAAACCTGAATGGAATGTGACGAAGAGACATAATGCGGCTATGTTTAGGCTACGTTAGGAATCAGAGTAGAAAGCATACGATGTAGAATAAGCGCTCACGGATTTGAGGAGTTCAGCTCGCGCCCAGGCAGGTATCCAGGAACTGTTGAGTGGGCATTTGATGATGGCTTTAGTATTAACTTTGTTAACGTTCTGAATCGATTGTATACGCGTCAGGAGAAGGTTGAGAGAGAGGCGAGTGACGTAGATTTCACCTGGCCACCTGGTCCAGAGCTTCTTGCGAAGTGTAGTTCGACGTGACTTCGGGGGATAGTAGCACCTTTGAATTTTGCTATCCATGACCGTGCTTTGTCTGTATCTTCCGGTGTTTCCAGCACCGTGAGGGCGGGTGGAATGGGCAATGTATTGTTACCATGGATTAGTCGGTATGAGGCGAAAGATATATGGTGTAGAAAAGATCGTTTCCTGGACAGGCCGAGAAACGACATGGTATCTGCTGAAAATGTCAGAAAACTTGGTGACAGACGTCGCAAATAACATACCATGGACTGGAGAGAGTGCATCTGGCGAGTATGGTGGCATCAAAACGTTCTAATAAATATGTGCAAATAAGACCTTACCATATTCAGTTGATCAATTCCACATCAGGGTTCAGACTAATAAGTATCTACTAACATTCAGCCAGCTTCAACTAGACACAGTCAACGATCGCGTTCAACCACCACCTAAAAGAGAGCCTTGACGAAACGAGACGGTGAATTAGCATAGTATTGAGCGTTGAACCAAAAAAAGTGAATTTTTATTTTCTCTGCACGTTTTGTTCTGGCAACCACTACCCTGTGGCATTATGCAAGACGAGTTGAAGGCAGCGAACCTTTGCCCCTGTGCTACATGACGATGTTGCTGATGATTCTACAGAGTAACGGGTGAAAACGAATCAAGTGCCATTCTGAGCCTGTGAACACTCGGATAATATGATAATCTGTGGAGACGGTACAGAGCGAGGCCATGAAACATTGAAAGTAAAGGGAAGATCGGAAGACATTCCAAGGGACTCACCACATGTCTGACCCTTGGAAGGCGACACGTCAACAGAGGGACAGAAGGCGCGTGGATGCAGCTTCCACAAACACGCTTTATCTGCATGTATCCGATCTTCCATGAAATATGTCTGTTTCCGGACATATACAAGTTAGAAAACAGTATAGCGACACTGATTTAAGAAAGACACGAGAAATAAGCGTAAACACATATTAACTCGTAGTCAATTAAGATAAGATAAGATAGAGGTGCAGGATAGCAAGCCGCTCCATGAAAATCCTCGGTCCTCAGTGACAAGCGAAGTACTTGAATATATAAAGCGTAGCGGTGACGCACCCCTCAAGCGCTTGCGGCGGCCCCAGATCTACAATTTACCTGGTTCTCTGGATTAAGCTACACACTCCCATGTGACTGATAGCGAGTTTAAAATGTTGCAGGGACTATTCCCGACACCACAGTCCCGGGTCTCTGACGGAGTGACGCGCCGTTAAAACACACCCCAACCATCTCTGATAGCGACAGAAGCCACCAAAACTCCCCTCGCAGTAACAACACGGCCATCACCAAACTATCCAAGTCATAAACACGCCACCATATCTCCCAAATTCGGCAACACCTTCCAAAACCAGGCAAGGATATCACAGTAGCGCACTGGCCACACAAACCCGCACAAGCAGACCACCACACCCAAACCTCTTCCTCATTGCCCCTCACCACCACCACCACCAACCCCACAAACTCATTTCCACTCCACCTTCCTCCTCCTAACCTCACACCACCCCAAACCCTGACACAAACTCTTTCCCAATGAGCACCGCAGCCAACTCATACTATTTCCGGCGCCGCACCATCGGCCGAGCAGCCTCCCCACCCACTTGGGCATGCTACGAAGAGATCCCCTACGATGACGATTATAGTTCCAGCTGTTCTGACGATGACGACTCTTGCTCCGAGGACGATGAAGACTATCCAAAGCAAGCACAGACTCATCCGTCTGGGCGACCCAAACATTCCAGCGATTCCGAGGAGAGCGACTCTGCTGTCGCTACGAGAGACCGAAAGCCCAATCGCCGTGATACAAACACTTCTGACATCAACATGGATCTAGGCCCAGATGGCAAAGCAATCGATGGTGCCGGAAAGGAGAAGGAATCGCAAAAGGATGCCAAGGGCAAGCAGAGGGCTGTCGATCCTGAGCCTGAGCCGACCCGTGGACGGAGGCACAGGAAGAAAGAACGCCACTCAACTTATACACTTCGGCCTATCTTGACTATTCATCGTAGCCAAGGTTTCGTATGGAATCAAGTATGTCGAATTTTTCCTTCCGCTTTAGTTACAACCGCTCATCTACGGTCTCCTCCCTCACCCGCGATGGTTCAGGATCTCTTCATCCCGCCCTACGCCAAGGACCGATGTTCGTACAGTTCCTCATTTACACCTTCCTCCCTTGTTTATACCTACTGACCTTTTCTACCCCCCCCCCCTCACAATACCTCCACTCCACGCTTCCCCTGACAATCACCCACTCCACTCCCTCTCCTCTGAATTCCGAATAGACGTCGCTTCGACCTCTCCGCCCAACGCACGTGGTTTCCTCTCCTCCAACTCCTCCAACACCGACTACGAGGTCGAGGTCGTCGAGATCAGAGTTAAGGAGGGCGAGCTGGATGATATTTTCCACTAAATCATTCCCCTCACTTTCCATTTTTCAACTTGCAGCATGACCCCCCCTCCCATATCACACTTTGCACTCGAATCGCACCGCATAAGTATCCCGTCTCTCCTCGTATCGTTTTTGTTCCCCATCCCAATTACACTTGATTCTGGTTTCCCTTACCTCTCTTCCTCCACTCCTTCCATACTGTGTCTATTTTTAGTCTTCTTTTTGTCGAATGTGTTTTTAGTCCCTGTCTTCTTTTTCTCTTGTCTTCTCTCGCCTGTTTATATAGCATACATTCGCTGAGCACCCCATCTCACCTCGACAATGGCCAACGTAGTTCCGAATCATCGTTCACGCACTTTACATCTAAATACCTCGTACACCCGAGACGAGTGATATTTAAGTCCTGCATTACTGTGTGGGAAACTTGGGGAAACGTGAATAATTGATCTCTTGGCATGATACTCAAGACCTTAAAGGGGATGTATACAGTGCGTATACGAGCGAGCATGCCCGTATGTAGCACAAGAAACGGAGCAACTATTTCATATTGCCTCTAGCGCGAGGGAACACGGTTCCACTACTCAAAGTGCAATGCAACTAATACCTCGGAACGAATCATCTTTTAATTCCGGCATTTCCTACCCAACACGTTCTGGCTGTCACTCACAAGGTTCTCCCTTGCAGCGATCAAAGCCTGCTCACGATCTTCAAGTACTGCTTGGTGTGTGGTGATGCGACTTTCTAGCATTGCGAAGAGGTCTCCCTTTCTCCTGAGACAACCGTCAGAGGAAGCTGTTCAAGTAAATGGGGCTTGGTACTCACTTCATATAATCTTGTGTCTGTGATGTCAATGGATCAGGTCATTTATTCCAGTAGGGGCGAGAACGAAAGTACCTTGCTCAACATCGCATTGAACCTCTGTTTCAGCTCTAACAGCGGATAAGCCCTCGTAGGAATGTGCGAGTTCCGATGAACCTACCTTCTGCACCATCCTTCCACTCTTCTTCCGAAGCAGCCTGCCAGATACTAACACGGTTGTTGAAATGTTCTACTTGGTTCCGCAATAATCGATCTGTGTCGCAAGCGAGTATTTTGCCCAAGAGACACTGGTGAGGTGTGCTCGATGCCTGGGGATATTGTCCACTACCAACTTCAGCAGTTGCACGTTCCGAACGACCAGTATTCTTTACCAAGTCAGTTAAGAGTAGCAAGAGAGGGAGAGACAGAGTACTATTCGTATCTGAGAGTCGTGCGAATTCCTTGGACGTTTGTTCGGTTGGGTTTGATCGTTGTCGCTAGCACTGGTATATCGTTCCCGAGAATGCTTCCGTGCTGAAGACATATCTTGTTGCCGCTGCTGCGCATAGTAGTGATGATAATCTTCCTGGTTACCATAATCCTGCGGAAATATGCGTTGAGGCCGAATCACAGACGTATCAAATCCAGAAGATCCAGAAGAAGTGTCTCCATGCCCATGCCCATGAGGTGTCGAGGTCCTGAACGGAGCGTTAAGAGAGAAGTCGACCGGCATTAAGTCATCCGATGCCCCAGATTGCGCAGATGAATCCGGCGAAGGCTGTTGTCGGATCGGCCTTCCACTAGGCAACCTTTGCTGGTGTATATCATTGGATGTATGCGCGCCGGGAAGGTGCAAAGGCGGTTCCGGAGACGATTCATTGACGCGGGACGGCAACGCAGGTGTTTTGAAGCGGGTATTTGGAGATCCTAGAACGGCAGATTTCTCGTGAGCAGGGTGGATAGGAATCGGTGCCCTTATGCTGTCTATGTTTACGCCGTTGTTCATCGGCATGAGAGGTTGTTTTGCCCTGGGTCCAGAGTCACGATAAGCTCGGTTTCCGGGGGTCGTGGTTTGGGGTCGACTGAGGTCAGCTGCCAATTGAAGGAGGTTTTTTGTGCCGGATGTCCCGTGAGATGAAGTACGGCTGGGACCCTGTCCAAGGAGTCCGGCGATGGGAAGGGGCTTGTTCGTGTCAAGACTAAGAGGCACGTTTTCGGAGTCAGGATTTGCCTGTCCAGAGCCACGGTGTAAGGCGTTTGCAGGGTTTGGGATGAACATAAGTCCGCTGTTGCTGGGTGTTCCTGGAGCTGATGCAGTTTTCGCCTGACCGCCGAAGGGGAAAGGTGTGCGAGCACTCATGATTGTGGTTAGAGTTTAAGATGCGAAGTGTTATCTTAATCTCTTTATCAGTATTTATCTTATCTTATCTTTAGCTTACAGCACCATCAACTGTGCGCCATCTTGACTAGCACGTCACATTTGCTCTGCGATGGCCAGCACCAAGTACGCCTATGTTCGAAGTTTTGAGCTCCCTGACCCTCTACTTCCGGGAACTTTCTTAGTTTTCAGGCTAGATGGGCATTCTTTCCACCGGTGAGCATTCAAGAAATATCATACACATTTGCTGATGCAACAACTAGATTTTCTGATGTCCACAACTTCACGAAACCAAACGACATACGGGCGCTCCAGTTGATGGACCAAGCGGCGCGCGACATAATGGAGGTTCACCCAGACATCGTCCTGGCATTCGGCGAGTCTGACGAGTACAGGTACGCTCTCCGACCTTGGTTTCTATTTCCGATTTGGCTGAACCTTCCCAGTTTCCTTCTCAAGAGGTCCACGACAATCTACAACCGCAGACAATCTAAAATTCTCTCAACACTGACCTCCCAATTCACCTCATCCTACGTCTTCCATTGGTCAAAATATTTCCCCAATACACCGCTCCAATATCCACCATCCTTTGACGGACGAATCGTACTGTATCCCACAGAAAAGGAGGTTAAGGACTATTTCGCGTGGAGGCAGGCTGATAGTACGCTCCTCTCCGCCCGCCGCTCCAAAGCCACGTCTCAAATGCCTATTATCAGCACATATCAACAATCTCTACAATACGACTTTCTGGGCCTTAGTCCAACAGGGAGGCCAAACAGCTGCCGAAGCTCACGCCACGCTCCGCGTGTGTACATACTTCCTTGCATCTCCAACCTCATCTATGTCTGATCTACAGCCACGTAATCTAGGGATCATTCTCCAAAGACAAAAATGAGATTCTCTTCTCTCGCTTTAACATCAACTACAATACAGTTGATGCTCGCTTCCGCAAAGGCAGCGTTCTAGTGCGCGAGGAGGTAAAGGAGGATTTGGTGCCAGAATCGCAAGAACCGCAAGAGCAAGTCGAATGCGGCTTGGGACCACTGCAAACCCCAGTATCATTGCCAGAGAAAGTCAGTGTTTCTTTCAACTGTTCTATTACCAACCAGAGTATTGCTAACGCTTGATCTTTGCCACATCGCTGGGTCCTTTATTCTGAAAATTCCATTTGGCAACCAACATCCTTATGTATATCAGAAGTCCCTTCCGTTGGTCGAAGACGTCGGAGATATGGGACCGACTCCACCCATGAACGAGAATACGTCGGGCGGACCTCCGGAGTTCACCGACGATGAAACTGGCTTCGATGCACATCACGGGCCGACGTCGATAGCACGAGAAACCAACCAGACTCCAGCGCTAATGCCAACTCCACTTGCCCCTCATGACCTATCACTTCCCCATGACCACCCCAAACGCAGTCTAGACATCAATCAGACCACCAACATCAACACCAATGCCAACATCGATGTTAACACCAATCCGAATAACCATCATGCATACCCAAATACCACGTCCAACACCATCCCTGCTTCGTTGACATCCGACAGCCAAGGACAAAGATCGCAACCAAACTTCAACACCACTCCTACCACTCAGGGTCAAGTCAAAGCAAGACCAGACTCCCAAACCAAGCCCAAAACTAAAACCAAGCTGAAAGCAACAAGAATAGTACTTCATCACTGCGATATCATACGAGATGACTTCTGGAAAGCTCGACCTGAGCTGTTGTCGGATTAAAGCCAGCTTTCCGGATTTCACGTTCCGGATTTTGGATTCTGAACCTGGATTCCTGAACCCCTCGTACAAAGAGCACAGACGCATCAACGTGCTCCTGTTATTCTACGTCCAGGAATCGGCTCAGATGATGCCGGAGGTGGACAATTAAGTTAGTCGATGGACCGGGGATGACGGGGCGATCTGGTGCGAGGAACTTATCGGCAGGTTCTCGAGTTCTCAAATTCGTAACCCCGCGGCATGCGCATCGGTATTATCGTCGGATGGGTGGTGTATTTTTGCTATCGTACACCGGAACCTGTAGGCTATTCGAGTGATCATGTTCACTTAGCTGTCGCAAATTAGTTGGCGGATAATGCGCGGAGGCGAATAATGCACCTAAACTTGGGTTTAGCTCCAATGATGGGAAGGGAACGACGTGTGAAGGACATTCGGATCGAATAGACCGTAGATCGTGTTCCTAGTATGCGCTTGATCGCCTTTCGGAATTTAGGATGTCCCTTGGGGCCACTCGCGATTTTGCGCTCAGGTGGGAGGATCATGGGTTGAGCATGTGAGGACCGAATATACACCCTACGCGTGCCACAACGAGCAGGTGCTATTTTTGTTTTTGGTGCTAATGTAAGTAAGGAGTCTATGGAAAGACGTAGACTTGCAACCGCCATTTCAGTTGGTAAGGATGATTGAGCAAAAATGAAGGAGCCGAGGGTGAAACCCGAGATTCTCGAGTTCGATGATCAAAGGCACCCAGTGAATTTCCTCGAACGAGATGGTTGAGGACCTGCGGCAGCAGGGCGGACGAGGACCATAGCCGTGACCACAGTGATTGGATGCATTCGACAGGAACCCGTTGAGGACGATATGAGTGCCGAAATAAAGCTTACACATATCCATTTGGGCGACACAAGAACCAGGTTCGCCTGTTGCAACTTGCCTGCCACCGTAGTCGATGTGCAAGTTGATGCCATGCGCTATCTGCTTGTTCGCAAGGACATATGGACGCTGTCCAATGTGTCCACCATTGACGTTTGTGGACCCCCATTGCCTGTAAGTTTGGTGCCTGAGTGGTGATCTGGTTCGTTCGTGAGCTCGTTCAAGTGGATGCATCGAATGGATTTCCGCAAGGAGCCGCTTCGTGGCGCAGGAGTTATCGGATTTACGATTGAGCTTACTAGTGCTTGCCATTGTGACCTCGTGCCCATGGTCACATTGTACGCTCTTGCCGTTATGCTGGCGCCACAACATGTTAGGGTGGCTGGTCTCAGTGGATACACGGGTATGCAGAGAACAGCTACTGAAAGTTGTTTTACCGCACCCGTTTGCATTAACCAGTCTAGTGCAATAAATGTTGTTTTTTTTTAAAAAAAAAAAAAAGAAAAGAAAAAAAGAAACTTGTTTTACTCATACATAAGCTATCTGCTCGCTTGCACGCTGCATTCCAGGAACTGGTAAACGGTCAGCCGGACTATTAATCTCCCGACACTGAGAACGGTTTATCCTTCCTTCCTATCGGGCATTCGTACTCTCCCGAGCTCCATTCAACGAATGGTTCGGCCGATAGACCCGTAACAACGGCGCAATGGTTGTGCTATGGTACAACCTAGCAGATTCATGAGCCTCAGAAGGTGCAGGAATGTACCAATTGGCGCCTATCTGGGGCTGCACGGATGAAGTCGCATAGCGTACGAGGTTGAGCGCTCCCTGAGTGTCTCTATTTCGTATGCTCATTGAAAGGAAATAATAGCAACCCGTCTTGGTCAGGTGTTCAGGCCTATGCGTGCATGCATGATTCATAGCGTGCGATGATCGCATTGCAGTATCGGGTGTTCCACCGACAGGTTTATTTTTCAACATCCAGGAAGCCAGCATAACAATAACTCGTTGAGGTGGGTCGATTTGCGTAAAGCGAACAAAGAAGCACCTGATTGGAGGTCATGAGAATATCGG
This sequence comes from Podaxis rugospora, assembly GCA_018524415.1. Classification (NCBI taxonomy): domain Eukaryota; kingdom Fungi; phylum Basidiomycota; class Agaricomycetes; order Agaricales; family Agaricaceae; genus Podaxis; species Podaxis rugospora. The sequence goes on from JAEUWL010000708.1 coordinate 87,063, forward strand.
AAGATATTTGCCGACAAGCTTTGACGGGTCTTGAACCGCCTGAGAAGTAACTAACCATACAAGGTACACAGCCACACCAGTGTCGAAACTTGAATACGTTCGATCAATTCGAAGACATTCAGCTTTGCATGCGTTGGACGTATCATGTCGACGCCGGTATTAATTCAAGTAGATGGTGTCAGTACTATTACAAATGATTGACAAGAGAAGTCTACTTGGGGAAGCGAGTAGTCAATCACACAGTAGCTAGCAGTGCATCCTCAAGCTCTTTCTCCCTCTCCCTTTCCCGTTCCCTCTCCCTCTCGACTCGTTCTCGCTCCCTTTCCCTCTCTCGCTCTTTCTCCCGCTCCCTTTCTCGCTCCTTCTCAAGTTCTTTTTCCTTCTCACGTACGGCTTCGGTTTCTCGCATACGGATATACGAGGGTACGATGTTGGGTTTATAATCCAAATGACACTTCACGTAAAACAGCATGTACGCCGAAGATTGGAGACATGCCGAGAGACTTGAGTGTGTTACTCTAAGTGAAGATTGAATTGTCATCAGTATAACATCATGCCGAAAGGTGAAGGGAAAAGATCGCCACGGCCGGAAAAAAAGGGACTGGCGAGACAGACAGACGGGGGCTACGCACTTCTCGTCGTCAAATCTGAACCACTCGTCTTTGAACCTAGCATAATTGGTGTAATGTCCATTGTCGATTTGGCCTTCGTGGTTAATTACCGCAAATAGTTCGTAATCGAACAGCGCATTGTCCAATCCAGACCTGGGAGGCAGCCTGTCAATAGTCAACGCCACCGCATCGACCCACAAAATTAAAAATAACTCGGATATAGGTGGAACGCGATAAGGAAGAAGGGTAAACATGGGGCCAACAATACTCCGGCGGAGTGAAGTAATGATAGACGCATGGTACAAAACTTACCCATTGCCACCTCCCGCTTTGTGGCTATTAACGACATTCTCTTTTTCCATCTCTTTCACCGCGAAAGTGGTATAGGGAGCCATGTTTAGTGTAGCGGGAAACTTGATCTGAGCATCTATCTTCCGTGCCGAAGACCTGTCTGTGGTCTTGTGCTCGAATCGCTGCAACATATCCCCGCACGAGCAGACTAGTAAGCATAATAAGTGAACTCACACTGTCTGTCACCTACCTTTAGTTGAAAGGCCAACACCGGGGGCAATTTTCTGATACTCAGCCGTTTACTAGCTTCCTACGGCATAGGATAAAGCCGATAGATGCACAGATTGAGAGAGCGAGTTCCAAGTTTAGAAATATACCACAGTATCATCATCATAATCAGGGACGAGGTGAAGGGAGAAAGGATAAAATTAACACATACGTGAGTTTTACCGCATTTGCCGCAGGAGTAATCTTTCACCCCCAGCTTCTCTGGCTGAGTGAACCTGAAACAATAGGAGGGAACACATGGTTAACATACTGACACGAAGAAAAAGATGGGCAAAGATGGTAACTGATGATGCAGGAATGAAACCCAAGGGCACAAGGATCAGGTGGGTAAGGAACAACCCCGTGAAAGAAAAGAAGTGCCGTGAATATTCATGGGAAGTAAAGAGAAGGTAAAAATAAACAGTCCAAAAATTGATTTCTGAATACGAAAAAGCACGCGAAGAAGACGAATCTAAGGCCCTACCTTCTCAGACAACCTGCAAGTGTATTCTCACTAGTTCCGCTAATGGCTCCCGCACCATTCTTGGTCGCTGCCCCTTGAATTCCAGAACGACCGCCGGTGTTGTTCTTATTAATCTCCAGGCTCACGTCCATCATCGGATCTACTGTGCTCGTGATGCTCCCACACCGTTCGCATTTGACATCGCTTTGCAACTGACCAGAGAAGGTAGAGTGGATAACGCAATTGCATGATACATTGGTAGAGCCCCTAGACGTAGAATGGATCTGGTTCAAAACGGAGATGTAAAATTCGTGTGCGTCTTGTTGAGCGTGACCTGAGAGTTCTGTTGAAGCCTTCCAGGTTGTAGCGAGGAAACTTATCGGTCCGTAGGGTGTGTTATCGTCGGAGTAGATCTAGTATGTAACACAGTCAGTATACAAGAGAAAATAAGATAAGGGAACAGGCACAAACTTCCTCGAACAGCCTATCCATTTCACAGCAAGTGCACGTATCAATCTTGCACTGTTTCCTATTGTGTTTGTCACTCAGAAAATAATTCCGAACCAAAGGATTGTGCACGAGGCATTGCAAGACGACATTCATAAAGCATGTTTGGCCCAAGTTTAACAATCCCCTTCGACCTGAGGTCCAGTGTTGTAGCGTCACCAGTAAGTGAGTTGCAACAGAACTTACCCTGACATGGTACAGCCAAGGTACCCTCCAAAATGGAGGATTCTTGTTCGTTTGGAACCCAAGGAGAGTAGGATTCTCTGAGCATCTGAGAAACTGTGAAGGTCTACGAGGCCATATATGAGAATGATCCATGTGGTGGCGTACCTTGAAACCGTGTGCTCCTCTCTTCAGCATGAAGTACGGAAGTAGTATATATCTCGTCAAGCGTGCTGTCATATACGAAGTCGTTGCATTCAACACAGAATAGGAGACCGGACTTGACGTCAAGACCTAAACGTGAATTGCATCCACCATGAAGCGTTTGGTCTTGGGGGGAAGATTTACGCACAGAATTTGTGGTCTTCGTTTTCCAAATGGTGTAGAATATGGTGATCGGCCCAACATCCAATATACGAGCAATCTAGACAAGCAAAGGGCCGCAAAAGCGCTAAGTCGCAGGTCCCGCAACTTGGAGCCGTTATCTAAGCGTCCGTTGAGTTCACTTTGAGGGAACGGCAGCCTGATGGCTAAGACGAACCTTTCGGCGTTTAGCTGGGTTTCTAAGGATAGTGGATCGGTGTACACTCCAAGTTACCATGGATCTGTACTTCTTGGTGAATACATCCCCTGAAGAAACGTTCCCCAGAATGCTATCAACATGGGAACATCTGTTGAAGTCTAAGTCCGAGTCGATGGTCGATGTCATCCTGATTATAATATTCATGAATTACTATTTTGAGTCTACCGGACGCGTATCTTCGCACCTTATTCTACACCTCAATTGGTCAGTTTCCGGTTCGCGTTTTCAATCGCGGGTGCACGAACAGACTAATATACCCTGCGGCAAAGCTGGGCGTAGTGGTATTGGGACAAGGTCTCTTACGCCGTGACGGACAAGATGTCACAACCGTCACACGGATCGCAGTACCATGGTTTTCTAGCATTGTTCAGAATCTGAACCTCAGAGACTCACTGATACTCGTCGAGATACGATCCTACGGAAACCGCCTTCCATAGCATACTAACCCTAGGGCCTATCTCTAAGACGCCCTTTTGACCACCCTACAGCAACTTTAACGGGTGTACCCGTGTTCTCTCTTGTATGCAACTACTGCCAAATGGCGTGTCCTTTTTGTAAAATTTCTCCGGAAAGGGGGTTTCGCATCATTTATGAGGTATATCGCTTGCCATATCTAGAACATCAACCTATCTTGTTCACCCTACTCTGCTCACTCCAACTAGGATCGTGACTTTGTCGCCTTTCAAGACATTGCACCAGCCGCGCGCCTTCATATTCAAGTCGTCCCCAAGAAGCACATAGGTATCCGAAGAGCGTCGTTATTTATTCTACATTGTTAGCTAATAACCACACTGCACTAGAAAGCGTACGTTCTTTGAGCGAAAAGGACGCTAATCTAGGTAAACATTACCTACGCTTGAGGCCGGTATTTGTCCCTGTGAGGCTGATGAACAGCTTCTTCAACGACCAGTGAGATCACTGCAAAAAATTGGGCAAAAAATTTTAGATGACCACCAGATAAAAGAAAACATGAGAAAGTGAGTACACCTCCCGTTGCGTGGATTGAACTCTAATAGTGTTTGTAGGATGGGCTTTCACATTCCCCCGTTCAATTCCATTAACCATCTGCACCTCCACGTTCAAGCGATGCCATATTCTCCTTGGTCTAGAGCGGTTTCTTACCCCATAAGTAGGGGACACGGGTCAAACCACAAGGGGCTAAGCTGGTTCGTCGAAGTTGAACAGGCTATCCAGATCCTTGAAGCAGGTCGTCGAATAGGAATCCTACCGTGTTGAATCCGACCGCTTGGAAGCATGAATGCCATCAACATTTCTGGTTGGGGATTGCTCAGGATTGTTTTCCTATTGTTAAATTTAGCACCTCATCATCCGGTGCCACATCTGTCACCTTTGTACCTCCTGAGACGTCAGCGCGGAACCAGTTTCCACCGGGCTAATGACCGTCTCTAATTTTATTGCCATCGATCCGGGGCTAAGATGGCGTGATTCCCCCGATTGCCCCGTCTGCACCACCAACAGATCCTCTACCATTGATGCATAAGAATGTATTGCATCGTCCTGAAAAGTAAATATTTACTCTGGGAGGTGCTTAGGAACCACAAGCTTGGGTGAGTCGTTTGGTTTACGACAGATCGACTTTGCTCACTGTTGGATCGCCAGCCGGGTGCAAGCCTGAAGTTGTATCATTGCTTAAAACTTAGGCATTATTAGTTGTTTTTATCCTCTCACTCCCATTACTCTATCTGCCATCTCCAAGATCAGATGGTTGGTCACAGGAGCAAACCTTCAGCTTTGGGCAGTGATTTGAAAGACAGCAGGACAGAAGAAGTGATTATCAGAAAGGGCGCATGTACTCTGGTGCCATCTATTCCTTGAAACCAGCATTGATGGTCGCAAATTGGACCAAACCATAGGAAGATTCTCTTCTTTAAGAGCTTTGACATGAGATATTAATACTCCATTTTATTTTAGTTCCGCTCCGTGAGCCGTGATTGACGTGGTCGGCTAGATGACGAGTCAACTTAGTCGTCGTGCTTCTCTCATACTATGGTCCCATGAGGAATTTTATCATATTCTATCCCTTGGTCTTATTTTTGCCCTGCATTGTGCTCCGTGTTCACGGGATCATACCTACGTGCAATCTCCATCAGCGGAGAGATGATAGCGAGAGAATATCAGTGCTCCCGCGGAGATTCTTGCAAGTACCGCGGCAAATACGTGAGTCGCAGCAAGATCCAAACGAGTGCCACCAGAGACTACCAATCAGGGTACTCATTACAACAGATCTTTTCTTAGATCAGGAAAAAATGACCATCCAAGCGCCAGGCGACTGCAACTAATCGTAAGCGATTGTGAAACACCGCTTCGTTAGGGGACCCTTAGAATGGCCCTCGACCAGATTCATTGTAATCTCACGCCTCAATGCTTCGCAAGGAACACCACCTACTCTTTAGGTTCCCTTTGGATTAGACCGGACCAGTTCGTCATCTGGTGGTTAGTCACTCACTGTCTATAATGGTCAGGTCCTCGAGTTGAAGGTAGAAGACTGTAAGGGCTATTAATTTTCGGCAAGCGTAATCCGGTTGAAGCGCAAGGGAATGAGGGGTGAGCACCTCTCGAAATTATATGCAGGGTATCGTGGTGTACTAACTTCTGGAGAGCTTGGAGCATATGGTGTCTCCACAGAAAGTAACCCGTTTCGGCCCGTATCATCTTGAGACATTGTGAACAGTGTATTGCCTAAGCGAATAGCGTGTGCATGCTCAAGTCTTGACTTTGATCTTCCGTGCCACTTACTCAAAGCATTCCAGTTTCTTTCACGTATTTAAGGGCTACTGGCTACACACTTCCAGCATCCCTCCGGTGCATTCCAAGGATTTGTAAAATGATCCGCCTTTCATCTTGCCTCTGCGCTCTTCTCCTCGCTGGTCTTGCTTCTGCTGCTCCTGCGGCGTCCTCTATCCCCGCCCCTGCTAGCTCTGCCATTTCCACTGGGAGCTCAGCTGCAATCTCATCTACACCTGTAGCGTCTTCCGCTGCCGTTACCTCGTCCGTCAAGCCATCTTCGACCGTGAAGGGCACGAGTACGGCGGCTGGCAGCGCACCTCCAGCATCTGAAACCGTCCCCGGCATTGACCTGGACCCAAATTTTCCATTATGGAACGAAAGCACCACGGAGACACCAGAAGCAATCCGTGGTTCTCTCGGCGCAATCGTTTTAGGCCCCACAAACGACCCCATCGATAAGCAAAACTCAGACCTTCTGGCTCCTCCCTCCACTGATCATGGCAGCGTGTGAGTACTTGCATTAAACCGTCTATAGAAGGGCACTTCACTAAAGAGGCTTTAGTAAAAACGCCAAATGGCCCTTCAGCTTGAGCCACAACCGCCTTCAGACTGGCGGGTGGGCACGTCAAGAGAATGGTGGGGTTATGTCCATTTTCGGTGCGATTGCGAAAGGTCTAACTGTCATGCTTCTAGTTGGTGTCATGCCCATTGCTGAACGTGAGTGATAACCCATAATTCCTGTGTGGCGCTTGGCTCATCCGCTTATAGAGATGGCCAGTGTCAACATGCGATTGGAACCTGGAGCCGTACGGTAAGATGCCAACGCCCCCCCCCCCTCCCCAAAAAAAGGAAAAACATGACTCACCTGCGTATTAAGGGAGATGCACTGGCACAAAACTGCAGAGGTATTCCGCCCGCCGTTCCATGTAGAACCACCTCCACTAACAAAGATTCACATCCGAAGTGGGCATATGTCCTCAAGGTGAGACAATGTCGTTTCGGACACATTACCCGAAACCCTAAATTTGGGCTGTAGGGAACTACACAGGTTTCGGCCGTTGACCAAGATGGAAAGAACTACGTTGCGAATGTTGTAAGTCCATGTCGTTCGAGCGAGTGCCACTCAACCCACATGAATGTATTTTAGCAACCCGGCGATTTGTGGTATTTCCCACCGGGTATTCCCCACTCCTTGCAGGCGACTTCGGATAATCCAGACGGCTCTGAGTTCATTTTGGTTCGTCTTTTGGTCCAAATCTATTTTGTTATCTCTGATCACCTTCTCAGGTCTTTGACAATGGTGAATTCAGCGAAGATTCAACTTTCCTTCTCACCGATTGGCTTGCCCATGTTCCGGCTGAAGGTTTGTCCTCCCCATAACCTGTATATCGGAGGACACTCAGCTCGCCTTGCAGTGCTTTCGAAGAACTTCCAAGTGTGCGTTGTCACTCCTAAAAAATAACGCACCTATTCTGAGTTCCCGATAGAGATATTTCTGCCTTCAAGTCAGTTCCCTCAGAAGAGCTCTATATTTTCCCTGCGAGTGAGTGCGACGACTTTGGAATGTCGTGACGGGTTCACACCTATGAGCAGATCCCCCCGAAGATGATCATACTCCAGAAAGCCCACAGGGCCAAGTTCCTAACCCCTTCTCCTTCGCTTTCTCCAAAGTAAAACCAACAGAGCTTTCCGGAGGTTCCGTGAAGGTGGTTGATTCTTCAACCTTCAAGATTTCTAAGACAATTGCGGCGGCCGAAGTGACTGTCGAACCTGGTGCAATGCGGTGAGTAAATCTTTTATTCAATCTATGTCCAATAGCTCACGGGTGGCCCTAGCGAACTCCATGTGAGAACTGACCGCAAAGATTGTTCGTCCTATTTCTAACCAAAGTTTTTCACAGTGGCACCCAACTCAAGACGAGTGGAGTTTCTTCATGTACGCACTTCCCCCGCTTCTTGCTACACCCATTTGTCAAAAATTTGCTTACTGGTCACCCGAAGTGAGGGAAACGCCCGTATGACAATCTTCGCCGCCCAGTCCAATGCCCGTACATTTGATTACCAGCAGGGTGACATTGGTAAGTGTTGCCAGCCTAGTTTTCCCATGCCTTGACTAAAACTCCCACAAGGTTATGTTCCTGCAACAATGGGTGAGTTGCGACTGATTTTCAAGAAAGATATACCTTAACCGTTTTCAGGCCATTATGTCGAGAACATCGGTAACACAACCTTGCGGTTCCTAGAGATCTTCCGAGACGGTAAGGATAAGCCAGTTTCAACGTAAAACCACTAACATGGATCGTGCCCTTGCACAGATAAATTCCAAGATGTTAGTTTGAATCAGGTATGCATTCACAGAAACTGGCTATTGCTGAAGATTGACATGGTTTTAGTGGTTGGCCCTCTCCCCGCCCGAATTGGTCAAGGCACACCTTGGGTTCTCGGACGACATCATTGCTAAGCTGACCAAGACCAAGCAAACCGTTATCGGTCCTGCTCAAGGTTGAGCCTGGTCTTGTTAATACTAATTCCGAACATGTATGAATGGACGTACCCTGCACTTCCATCCGATTGACGAACCATGTATTAATGACACGATCAACTCTAAAAATAACGAGTCCTATTCTTAGAGCTATATTTCGGACTGTCCCATGTCGTGGACGAACCTGCAACATGAGATTCTCCCATTTACCCTGACTGGTTTGGATATGACAGTTGTTCAGGAGCATGTCCTTTCGAAAATGGTAGTTGACTCGTCTTGGGTTTCAAGTCCCAGACGGATGGCGACGCATGAACTGTGTAAGACCATCGCAAACATGAAAGAAGGCTCACCTGATATCACCAGTGTCCCATTATTCAATTGGTTAGCCCAATATGCGGCACGGCGAGTGTTGCGACGCGTTAGCTCGGAGCACGGGCGCCAGAAGCCGCCCTGGCGTTGAAACCAGAGTTGTTTAGTCCCGCCTACAATGCCATGATGGAGCGGAACAACTATTTACTAGCATGCAGGGCGCTACGCAGCAGCCGGGGCGTGAGGACGTAGGTGGCAAGTGGAGACAGATGTTATGTGGATGATAAGGTCATGTGTGAACGATTATATCAAATCTTGCTGGTTTGAGGGTTGTCCGCCTCAGATGAGAGAGAGGGAGGGTAAGCGGGGGCATATCAAGAGAATTTCAATCAAACGGATGACTGCGGGAGAAGGAAAAGGACTGGAACCACTTGGAATGCTACCGACCCACAACGCCAAAGTAAGATACGTGAGCCATTCGGATGTATCGGGTTTGCACGATTTCGGGGAGGGAGGAACCGCGGTTGAGGGGCTGGGGGCCGTGGTGAGCCACCATGTTCGGCGATCGAATGTCCCTTTATACAAGTAGTATTTCTGCTTGTTTGGTGGCACCTATTTTTACGCTGCTGAGTTGACGGGGGTTCCAAACACCTGCGTGAATCCTGTCTGAGCCAACACCCCCCGGTAGACTATCGGAGAATCTTACAAGTAGCGCGTGCGGAAGCTGGGCCGACACACTGGTTTAGCGTTTGCATCCTGTACTTGCCATCAGTGGCACCGGAGCATATGAACAGGATTCTTCAGTCAATCAGTTATCCATATGGTCGAAAAGCATCGAAGCTCGTGATCTGGGTTTGCTGATCCAGGTTTCTAGGAGCCGCAGTTAATTTAAGCTCAACGAACATGTATATCGGCAAGGTGGACGAACCGAGCGCAGTCCTAGCCAAACCGAATCGACGCAATTACCCAGATTCCTCATAGCTAGAGCGTTACCAGGTCTCTCAGTACAACAAGTTCGGTCGTCCTACACCGCCGCAGATAACTTTCCCCTCGTTCTTCCGAGTGAGAGCATACTTGGGGATGTCCTGGATGTCGTGGCACATTTGCCGAGAGAGGATCCTGTGAACCAAAATTCAACATAGCGTGGCACTGCATCATTATCCCTCACAGTGCCACCAGTTTCCATCAAGGGTGTCTGAGGTATCCCTTCAGAAATAGCAACGTGACAGCTCACCTCGAAATCCATGCCTATTTGGCGCGTCCAAAGCACGCACGGGATTCCAAGGGTTGTACAAAAAAACCCAAGATTCCACTCTCTGACCATGGGCCGCGGAATGGGGTGATCCGAGATATCGCAGGGAGAGGCAAGGAACGCAGCAACGTATGAGACACAGATAGCATATTTTTAAAGTGGCAGTGCAGGGGATGTGAAAAGATAAGACGCCGGCATCTCAAGATTCGGACGTCCATTGTGGAACAGGTGACTTGGGTGCAGTGTAGCCGAGTCGCGTGCTCGCGATCTGGACATGGTGTCCGGGTGCATTAAAGCGGCGAACTTCTTTTCAAGAGGCATAAACATTGCAAAAGGGGCGATTGTTAGGCCCTCTTGTTCGATGCAATCCGTTAATTTCGTCTTTCCCACCAAATGAGGCTTAAGCCGCCTACGTAAACCCGGGTGTAAAATTGCCGAAGTCACAGGAGGACGACCCGCACATTTTCATGTACCCGCCGCGTGCAGTTCCAATGCCATTACGTGGACGGTTTGGGTCCACTTCCGGCAGGAGAGTTGACAAGTCCGCAATGCCTTTCGGCAATCTCGGACATCATCCCATCTGCAGGACCCCGGAATGTCCCACAGCAGGATTGGTCATTATACGAACAGAAACGGTCTTGAAAACGGCGGAATTCTAGGATTTAGGTAGACAGGTGGACCGGAAAACTGGTCAGGTCCGATGCTTCTCGGTAAGGTGCACCTGGGGTCCGTTCAGAGTTGCAGGTGTGATTATGCATGTTCAAATCCGTCGAAGAGATATCAGGTGCTGATAAGTAGATAGTTTCTTGTGGTGTCGGTAGCATCTGGACTGACTAGGACTCCCATAAAGAGCTGGGTCAACCATCGGAAAAAAGGGGATAGTCGCCAGCGAGGCCTGTTCAGAAGTATGGAAGAAGGCCGATCGGAATGCGGAAAGAAATGGCCTTGATATCTTCCGGACATGGAATGGCGGGAGTGCACAATCTTCATCTGTCTATTGGTCCTCTGTTGGGGTTCTAAATCCACGTGATCGTGTGCTAACCTGCCCTAAACTTGACACATCAAATATTTTTCTCCGTCGCGTTGTCCCTCACTTTCGTTCGTTGATCATGGACTTAGTCGTCAGGTGTGTAATTTTTCTCGGCTTCCTAAGGGATGACACTTTACCTTTGTCGAAATTTCGTCTTCATACCTAGTCGTCGAAATTATGTGGCTTCTTGTCATAGTTACACTGATCAGTTTCCTTGCCTGCAATTGGTCAAAATACTAACGAGTTTTCACCCTTCAGGTGCCTCGCCGCGTTAACTCATGGATAGGAACCATCAACCTGGAGGATACTGAGTGCTTTCACTATGACTCAGGTGAGGAATTTATCACGTTCAGCTTACGTTCAACTCGTACATGTGTCTCGTCCCAAGGATGACTTCAAACTTTTCAAACTAGAGTATCTGAGTGTCTCTGCTGAGACCCGATGCTTTGATCATACCCCATACTGATCTTCATGTCCCATCCTGTTCCTCAACACTGCTAAACTTGTTGGCAGGACTGTTTACTACCTCGCCTTAAGATGTCAACTTGTGGTGTGTATCACTTTCATTCCTATACCTTGATGATACAATGGAGTTACCGCCTGAACCTATCCTTTGGATTGGCATTGACGACAACTCCATGGCTGTATATTTCTTTTTCTGACCCTTCACTCTAACTCCAGCACGTCTTATGTCGACCAGATGCTCATATACATCCACAGGTTCAACTTGACTATCTTCCGCGACGATGGACCTCGCGTTTGTTGTCACGCCTTCCCCCATTTTGTAAGCACCTATCTCCTCTTGTTGTAAATGATGTTCCATCACGACGGTCTTCGTACTACTACTGCCGAAAATGCCCGCACAGCTCAAAACCTCGGGCACCCCCCTCTGATCTTCTCAAAATTCCCTTAATGCATGGCTGACATTCTGTTTACTGTTTGCAGTAGCTGCGACTATGATGTGTTGAGGTTCGATGGTAAGTCTCGCGTCCACCCTCTTGATCTCTTCTGGGATGAAATATCCAAAACAAAATCAACTAGAAGCTGTTGATGAGCTCCAGCATTGATTATCCCTATTCACACTCTGACTCTTTCACTTGTTGTTATCAGCACGGTCACTAACTGTTTTCCTTCATAGAATTAACTTTTAGCTATGTTACGAACGATCGTAGTAGATGAGTCTACGTGGATATCAGCCAATACATCTATGTGGATCACCATTCGTCTAGTTCCTCTAATGATCGATTGTCGGCATAAGGACTACCTGAGCGTTCTCTTCCAACCACCTCCAAGACTCGAGGTTACGCTGGAAATGGCCATCGAGGTATAAGGAGAATGAACCCCGAGGACGCGAAACAACTATTTGATGGAGGAGGGGTGTGCTGGCGTTGGGATCGCCGCAAATGGCCAGGCTCCTAAGCTTGGGCCAAGGTGGTATCAGAGAAGGCGAATTGAGACACGTGAGAATGGAGTTGACTGAGACTCGTATGAGGGTGAGGTTTTGGAGGTTCGGGAATGCTGATGTAGGATCCGGGCCACTATCAGGAATGCCTTGGAGGTTTGCCAAAGTCAACGACTCTAATACCGGATACTTCCCTGCTCTCTCAGCAAACTCTCCTAGTAAATGTCTCCATTGTCCACTCGAGATGTTGCGCACCGTCAGTGACCGTAAGTTCGGAACATCAAACGCACCCACAAACTCGGCGAAATCTGAGTCGATGGCATCCCACTTTCGATTAACGACTCCAACCGTCAACTTCTTTAACGATGTAATCTTGAACGGATGATCTTTTGGCTTTCCTAGTTCCGAAAAAGCGGCTGTTGGGTCGATGTTGGTAATAATTATATTTTCCAGAGAGGGCAATGCCATAAAGACGGTCACAGCGTTAGACCAGTGAGGCCAGTGTACATCATCGAGCTCGAGGGTGGCGATATTACGCGGAGAAGTCAGACAACACCAAGCATGGTATAGACTGCACGAACGAACATACAGCAGTGGCGAATCAGGGTGCAAGGCGGAACCGGTCCGCAGGTATTGTACCATATCGTATGACGGGGCCACCACCGCCGTCAAAACCGAGCTGTCCTTCACAGTAAAGGAGTCCGCTGACGGACAGGAGAAAACGCGGGACAGCGTGGCGATCCGAGGGGAAAGCCATTCAGATGTGATTACGTCAAAAGAACGGAGGGCGGGCAGGATGATAGGGGAACCCTCTTGAGGGTTAATATCCTGGAGGACGGCGTCTGGTCTGACGTGCAACGTCAGTTTCCGCAAGGTTATCGAACCTCCGATGAGTTTATTAAGCTCTGCGCGATTCGGCCAAACGCCGTATCCTCGAACGTCCAGAGAATACAGGCGGTTCAATGGCAATGTGGTATTCTTGAAAGTCATATTCCGCAGTGCGAGGTGGCGCAAGGATGGGAGGTAACCATCAAACAACTGGGGATCTATGGAGAGGTGTCGTTGTGAGGAGAAGTGACAAATATGGAGGGTCCTGAGTTGAGGAGCGGAGACGCCACGAAGGTAGTAAAAGATGTTGACGCTGGGTGTAGTGATGGAGAGAAGCTTCCAACGCTTGGAATGGGGAAGGAAGAGCTTCATGATCTCCTCCGTTCGGGTCGGATCCCAGAAGCAGTTGAGATGAATATCCAGAGGATGGTCGGCAGAGCGCTCCAAAAACACCGGGAGATCATCTATGAGATGGTCCAGGTTACCTTGAGAAAGGTGGTAGATACTCCACAGGGACGGGGTATGGTCCGCCGCCTCTCGCCATCTCCTTGAGATCTTCGCTATTAACGCACGGAAATAGAAGTCAGGCCTCTCGTCTTCGAAGTAACCCAGCTCGAAGATGAGCGAAAGGATTTCATTAGGGATAGAATCAATTGGAGGGTATGCAGAAAGACTGGCGTCGAACACAACACGGTCCTTAACATCTGTGAGTTGGAAATAGTGAGACTGAGTCGAGGGTCTGGATGGCGAAACGGAATGAACATAGCATCTAGCTTGAAATCGTGGAGACCTACCTCTGCGCTTCGGCAGAATGGACGGAAGAGAATGGTGTAAGGAGTGGTGTACAGGCACTGCCCATGTCCAACGGAAAGAATGAAGGAAAGGGTGAGAAGGGGCGTTGGGTAATAGATTTTGAAGGAGTTATATACCCGGACCTGCTGATCCCGAGCTGCGAAGGTGGGGGTGGCTGTGTCAGAAACTACAATGAAAATTTCGGCCACGATGCGTGATTAGCGGCCTGGCTGATATAAATGACAATCGTCGCAAAAGGCAGCCGAGCAACTCGACGTGATGCAAAATAAGACACTTCAATTGACTTGATAGACCCAGCGACCAGACTTACACGTTCTACGATGGACCGAACACCGTCAGCCACAGGCGTTTAGGCGGATCCTCCCTGCGTAGAAACACTAAGATCGTGTTTTTTTTTTACCTATTTGGCATCCCGATCGTGTGTATGACCCGCGAGAGAAGAGTCATGTTGGACGTTGAATATCATGAAGAATGAATACCTGCCCAGCCCCAGCTCGTAGCTCAATGCGTCATTTGCTCATATTCTGAGAACCGATCATTTGTTTCACAGCAACTTGATTATCATGTTTCAGGCGGATTTTCGGGGCAAAGCTTTGCAATAATACATGAAAATCAAATGAATATAAATCCCGTTTAATATTGAAGCGACAGCGACCCGTTGGCACGGCCAGGCCTAGAAAGGTAATGAGTTCAACTGCGGGTTGGGATACGGCTAAGTTAGGGGGATATAATCCAGCTCAATCGAACCTCTGTGATCCCATAACAAAATGCTAGCGACCTCGCAAAACCGTCGAGAAATGGACTCGAGAACACTTCCTATTACTATCGCGGAGGCTGTCATGGATAGGAACCAAAGCGAAAAACCCCTTGATATCCCTCTCGATCGGTAACTTGCATTATGCGAACCCTTCTGAACCCTTGTCGCGATGGTATGTAAAAGTTGCCTCAAGCTACCTTCAGTGGATTGATGAATATTCCCCCGGTTGTTAATGTTCGTTTCATACTCCAGCACCTTTCCAAAAAAAATATTCAGGTGGAAGCTCACGACGCTTCCTCCAGCACCCTCTTATTCTCGCTCTGTTTCGTGTGGAGCCAGCCTTTGTTTAGGTTGTTGCGACTTGTAGTCTCAAGGACTTCATAATGGTTGCCTATTCCCTGTATACGTCCGAGGCGCGATCGCGTATGGGCGTACTATCCTCGGAGGTAATATCGAAAGGAATAGGTTGAATCACACTGTCGGAATGGGTTTATAATCGGAACGTCCACAGCGAATGGGGTATTCTGCTTCCTCCGATATCGGGTTTCGAATAATGAGATTAGGTTAGATCTATAACGGCGAGTCTCGGTTAGCGGAGAAGGGAATGTGATCCTTATTAATGCACACCAGCCCCCTTCGTTCTATGTTCGAGCGCCCTCCTTTCTCAACTCCAACGCCTCTTTCCACACCCTCTCAATGGCATGCCAATACCTCCCTGGATCCGTCCTAGCATGCGCAACATGTTTCGATTCTCGGCCAAACTTCTCAAACTGGACATTCAGCCCTCTTCCCCTCGCGTCTGCAGCATGCTCCTCGACGGCGTCGGCGGCGACAAGCTCATCTTCCTCCGAATAGATGTACAACCTTGGCGTACTCTTCCCCATCCACGGGAAGACCCGTGGGTCATTCAACCGTGATTTCATGAGTTGAATGATAGATTGTTTGCGGAATATATGTTTCATGAAAAGTTCAATGCAGTAGAGGAGGGCGACGAGGATTTTCGCGAGAGTACGCATGAGCGGGTGGGAGACGGCGCTAGCGAACGCTCGTTGGGCTGAGCTTAAATTTGAACGACCAGGGCAGGAGTCAAGGATGAGGGCGCTGGCGGTGTAGTTGATTGGCATGGGAGATGATGCGGGCTGGCGCCGGGAGAGGACATTGCTCAGCGTGGTCAATTGACAGCAGCCACCTTTGGAAAGCGTAAGGCGTTATATGTTGAGTCGAACGGAAGCAGTGGTTAACGCACCATTGCTGAATGCATGCACTAGCACTCTGTGTTGTGGGAAGGATATTAGTGAATCCAATGCAGAGACTCGTGCTTTAGAGGATGCTCGTTGTGCCTGAGGAATACAACCAATCGCTTCTAAAACCTCTACCACGGGGGCCAAGGCATTCCGCTACCCCAAAACAGAGAAGATGAGGATAAGTTAGGATAGATGCGCTATTAATAGACATACTTGTGTACGCTCTGTGCTCCAGAAGAATGCCGCCTCGGAACGTATGAGGATTATTGTAGTGTTCGGGTACTGTTCGTGGTATGTTGAGGTGTATTTCTGGAGGTGAGGAAGCTTAGCTCCCACTGAAAAAGAGGTGAGTTCAAAGGCCTCTGTTAATGGGAGAAGTGTATACTCCATCCGAAGATCAAAATAATACTGTAAGATGGTGATCAGCATGGTTGGCACTCAAGGGGTTACAGGAGCCACGTACGTTGGGTGTGAAGGACTAATAACTTCGGGTTTTGTTGGTCTGTGGAGATATATCCCTTTCCCAATATTAATGAGGTTGTTATGTGGGGTAGATTGGCTCATTTCGGGTTATGCAGAAGGATTCGTGAGTGGGGTTAAACTCACGCCTACAACTTGAACAGGTTACGTGATGGGCAGATCCTTACCACCCGGCCCGGACTGGCACCATGCCGAAGTGATCATTCTTCCAGCGTCAAGTGTGCCATCTCTTTTCACCTCTGCTAGCCGTACGACTATGGGATGATTCGAAATCTGCAGGTTGAGATTTACGCCATGCTGTTGATCTCTTGCGGTCGTGCAGCACACTGCAGCACTAATCGGATATCAGGTAAACCCGAGAGTGACACTGGCGCTTTTCATTCAAGAGGCTAAAGGAGGGTGGGCTGAATTCTAGACTGGATACACCATGAGGAGTATCAGCAGAACTTCTATGGAGGACTCCTGGCTTTCGAGGTGGCAAAATACTCGGAGCCCAAATGAAACCCACAGAGGAGTAGAGTATTTGGAGCAGACGGCAATGCCAAACATGATTTCATGATTTATGATTGAGGGCAGTTACCGTTTTGGGCGATGATATAACGTTTACTCGAACACTGAACACTTCCAGCACTTGTGAACAATGTCAGACCTCTTCCGATCGGCCATAAGCTCGCGTCTCGCAAAGCTGCCAGCAGATATCCCGGTCTACAGTACCGAGGATGACGAAGACGAAGGGGCAGAGGCAGCAGACTCCATTGGCACACTCCCAGGTAGTGGTATGGGCCCTCCGGCAATGCAAGTGACGAATTCGCTTGACTACCTTCAGGATGACAATCTGAAATATCAATCAAAGGCCATCCAGTCGTAACAGGCAGCGTGTCAAGAAAGCCCCTAATCCTGAGTTCGCACCCATATCTGCATCGGGATATTTCAAAGAAGCAGCCCAAGTCGCTGTCCCATCCAGGAACCTCGATGTCAGGGTCTATTATACCCCACCCAAGTTCACTGATGGGACCGTTATGGTCTGCCATCACGGTGCGGGATACTCGGGACTTAGCTTTGCTTGTTTTGCAAAGGAGGTGACGGACCAGACCGATGGGGAGTGTGGAGTTTTGGCACTAGACGCGCGACGCCACGGTTCGTTTGTAGCTATCCAGAACCTTAAAACTGTAGCCAATCTGACCATTTGTTGTTTAACCCACGATTTAGGGAAAACAACGTCTCCCGTAGACGATAGTGATCTATCAATCGACGTTCTCGTAGAAGACTTCTTCGCCCTCCTCCAAGTAGTGTTCCCGGACCCAGCCGCCGCACCGACGCTATTGGTTAGTCGAGTACCCAGCTTCTCATGATATTTCCAACTGAACCGGTTGTTGATTTCCATTCTACGTGATATGAACAGCTCGTCGGCCACAGTATGGGCGGATCTGTCGTTGTCCAGGCGTGTCCCAAACTTCTGGAGTGCAAGTACAAGGTCACCGGCGTGGCAGTACTAGACGTTGTCGAAGGTCTCTTGCTACCTCCTGTCTCATCCCATGACCTCATTTCGCTCATGTGCGTCTAAAATTTGGTGCTTACCCCTTCGTCTAGGCTCTGCCATCGAAGCTCTCCCTCATATGCACAGCCTCCTGAATGCCCGACCAGAAGGCTTCGATAGCGTCGAAGAAGCTATAGAATGGCAGTAAGTCACTTATTTCCCTCATGCTTAACATGCTCATGACTTCATTTCGTGGACACTCGTGTCAATGTTTCTGGCCAAACATCATCTAACTGTTCCTCACTTCACACCATCACCTTTTCTGGACCAATCTAACTCCATCCTGACTACAGCGTGACGACCACCACCATTCGTAACCCCACCTCCGCCAGAATTTCCATTCCATCGATAATCAATCACGACGAAACCGCCATACGCCCGTATCAATGGCGAACCCCCCTTCGCTCGACAGCACCCTACTGGCAAAGTACGTCATATCCTCACCACCATACCCCTTGAAGCCTGTTCACATCAGGAATAAATCATATGTGATTTTCTAGGTTGGTTCCTGGGACTATCAAACAAATTCCTCTCAGCCCGCACAGCCCGCCTACTAGTGCTCGCGGGTACGGACAGGCTCGATAAAGAATTAATGATAGGCCAGATGCAAGGCAAATTCCAGCTCGTAGTCGTTCCTGGGACAGGACATATGATTCAAGAGGTACGTACATCATTACCCACTTCTCCAAATCTGGTTCCTTCATTTTTCCTCCTGAATGAATATGCACTGGTTGATGACGGTTGACTGATCGACCCCCCTTCTTCGTTGTGTGTCCCCGGATATAACAGGACGACCCGACGAGATTGGCTGAGATTCTGGTCGAGTTCTGGCGCCGTAACGAACGCGTTGTAGTAGGGATTAAGAAGGTCGGAGATCCGTGATAGTAGACACCACCATGATGATCTGAAGTTGTGGGCATTGTCGGGAGGAAGACATTTGTGGAAGACTTTGGTGCCCAAATTCTTTTGTTGCGATCTTTGTGATTTTGTACTTAAATGAACCATCCAACCATTTATAGTGTCCTATCCTATATGTGTGGTCAGCGGTGCAAATCTAGAAAGCAAAGTTTTCTGGATGAGGCTTCCGGACCTGAGTTCACTCCGTTACCTACTTCTTTGTGTTCACACTAATAGTTCCACAAAGGCTTGCGAGATCAGTTTAGTCATGGACACGAGACCATGAACAGAGCCAGCATTGGAACCAGAACTATCGGGTGTGGCGAGAAATGATATCACACGCAAAATGTGGGCTCCCAAGGACAACCTCGCGTCTTTGTCTGGAAGAGATGTGCGGTGCACATGGCACCCTTGTTGTGCCTGACAATCGGCTCCAGTAGAAGCTACGGGAACGTAAACCTCGAAGCTTGAATCGTTACAACTGTTCCCAAGTAGCGAAGGAGAGAACCGGTCGCATTGCGCATTAAGGGCTTACAATGATACTACTTCGTGTACAGGCGGTTTCAGCGCTCTTTTCATAGGCGCAGTTAGCAAGAGATATCCACGGTCATGAATCAGAGGCCCATACAGTATATGGTCGCTTGCGGCGGGTTGGTTCTCTAAACGGGGATCTCACGCTTTCGGTTCGTGACACTGGTCTGGTTTCGTTGATGATTGGGCTGGGCGAACTCGTGCAAGCCGCCGCAGTTCCTTCGGAACTCTCCAGAAGTGTTAGTCCACCAAGGACCCGGGTCTTTGGCACCACTTTGTGGGCGTAGAGCCACCGAGTTCCCCGCGCGAACCTTCTGTTCCACATGTTTAGAGAATGTTGCTGCCCGAGCTAATATGTCCCTGTGGACTTATCTGGCGAGATGCAGTGATATGAAGGCTATGAGTGGGGATAGACGGGGGGTGGCGAGCGAATGGTTGGAGATGCTTCATGATCTTGGGTTGACATTGGACAGGAAATGCCGCCGGAAAACTCTTTAAGGTTTCATAGCGCCTTGCGCTGCCTCACAAATAGGTGATCGACCATACGGAGGTTCGTAAGATGTCCCCCCCCCTTTCCTTTTCCCCTTCCTACGTATAATGTTTCTCGGGACGATACGTCCATCGACGTCAGCTTAGAAGCACCTGCCGACACCACATTTTTTGAAAAAGAAGCGCGTTGGATTTGAGTGTTGGAGTTTGACGAGGATTGGAGAGTTGTTGGAATTTGAACATAGGTTACCGGCGAGCGCCTCTGGTGGAGTCATGGACTCATCGGACGTTGTACTAGAAAGCCAAATCATTAAGCTTAAGGCTAATGTATTTGAAATATAGCCGATCCGAGACCGTCCAGTTTTGCAGGGCTGTCAACGTGCCTACATAGAGCCGTCGTATTAATTACTCCATGACTATTATACTTTATGTGTTAGTAATTCAAGTTTAAGCTATTTTACATTTGGAGGCCGTCGAAAGGGATTGCTGTCGTCTCTGAGATCTGAAGGGCAACCACTTCTTTTGTTTCACTACCCTCCCTACCTTCATGCCATCTCCATATTCCTCGTTTCTAACCATTCCAAACGAAACATTAAATAGGTAAGCGAACATGACGACGACGGCACCTCGAATTTCGATTGTAGGTAGTCAGAAGAATTAGCAAGATCTTCAACGAGTTTGGAGCAGACACAGAGGTACGTGAACTGGTTTGCCAATGGGTGGCGAAAGGGAGGATGGGGTACAAAGACATCGAGCAGAAGGGGTCCTGGAGATGATTGGAAGGGTTGTAACCAGAACCATGCTGTGCTGAAGGTCAAGAATCGCTCTTACCCGAGGTCAACCCTCGGCGACGAAGTGTCACATGAAATGGCTTGCTAAAGAGCTTGTGGAACACCATTTGGAAAGAGATACCTCTGAAAGCTCGCAAGAAAGATGGAACCGAGGCTCCAATTGTCCTTGAGCAAGTCACAACTTGAGGCGGTTGCGTCAAGATGGGAGTAGACTGTTCTGTTCATTTTCTTTGCGAGTTGGAAGCGTGCGCGTTACAAGAAACCAAGATACAAAGACAACCACTTGTCGTTGCTTTAATCGAAGGGAAATGCACGCCACTGCCTTATACGCAAATAATTGCCACAAAGATGTGGTTTCCCGTGACTCGATCTTACAGTCAGTATGATCAGGCCGTAGAAGTGTCGAATCAAGAATATCTACCGCAGAAACACTAAACAGGGCGTTTGGCAAATAAAGGTGAAACGATATACCGAAATGGTTTGTGGCCATGATAACCTTCATGTCCTTCATTGGCTCGAAACCATCAAGCTGGTCCAGAAGCTTCAGCGTTGTTCACTGCGCCTCAGAGTCAGCTCCACTACTTCCGCTCTCTCCACTTGAACATCGATTTCATCCATGAAAATTCGGTGCTTGTTCTCGTGCCATAACGAAGAGCTCTCGAACCATGCAACTTACTCTCACTGCTGTACTTCTGTACGAGTTTGCTTCCGCTGACACTGATGAAGTCTGCAATCCGTATGGTATGCGACAGCACGGACCAGAAGGGGCATTCCAGTCCCAGAGGCTCATAGAGCAGGACACCCTTCGGTTGTGCGATGCTGAGAGCCTCGAAAAGCTCTGAGTGTTTGACTTGGAGTTCAATGACCTCCTTGGCCTTCTCGATCTGCTTGTCGAAGCTGCCAACCATTTCGGATGTGCTGTTTGGCACCTTCTCAAACACCATGAGTGAGACGAGAGGGTCAACCCTGTGGATGGTATACAAGTGCAAGCGAAGCGCGACTCCGAGAGTGGGTTTCAGAGCGTCGACATCGATGCCTGAGTCAATATCTACAACTAGAAAATGCAGTCAGATTATCAGCCATGCAACCTCCGAAAGAGTCCAACCGTCGATTATACGCACTTCCATCGCTGTGACACATGGCTACTCAAAAATAAGGAAAACCCTATACTGTCGTTGATCACATGTTTGAAAAACGATCAGGTGTTTGAAAATTGGGAATTCACTAACACTACAGATGGCTCTTGACTTCCGCAAAATTTTGTGACATACATACGGGGTGTGGTAATGTTATGATACTGAGACAAAAAATGCGAAATACATCAAGCCACCAAGGTACAGACTCTTTGCCATCAAAACAAAGATCTTCCCCGTTCCCTGGCATTGGTTAAGAAGAAGAGTGCACCCCATATAGTACACCTCCAAATACATGATCCCTGAAAACCAGAAGGTACAAAACCGAAAGGGTGAAGCGTAAGCTGAGACAATGGAACCTACTCGCATGGACTGGAAGGTGTTTAAACTCCACTAGGCAGGGCCCCAATCGAAGCACCACCTGCTCCTACTCCAGCTTTACGTCGACAAATGTACATACGGACTTAGTACCCGTAATCTCCAATTTCGCACATTCCACCACTGCCAGTGGCACCACCAACCCCAGTGAACCATGACTTGACCCATATGGGCACATATCTTAGCATTTTGCGACTGATGCACTAGGGCATCTGTTGACAATTCAGTTTTTAATCCCACAACACATCAATATATTGCTAATTTCTGAGGAAATGCCCTCTTCCTCCAGGGAAAACAGAGATATATGTGTCGTGACCTTTGCTTACGCCGAGCCGGGCCGGGCCGGGAGTGGAGATCGAAATATTGCCAGACATCCATGTGACATTATTTTCAAACGGCTGATAACCTCAGACAGTTGTTAGTCTTGCTCCTCAGGATTGTCATAAAATCATGAAAGATTAATAGGCTGGTGCTTTATATATGCACCAAGCTTCATGCAAAATTACAAGTGGATAGGTGTAGAGAGAAGTGATAAAACTGCCCGCGAATCAAAAATTTTCAAAAGGACCACGACAGTAGAGCTACAAATCCTTCAACGGGGGAACCAATTCCCAGCGAAGCCTTCCCGTTCACAAGCTCTGAACTCGTGACCAGCCGAACCGCAAGAATGCGCTAACCCCATGTCCAAACTTCCTTTTCTCCCACCAATCGGCCACAGCTAGTGTTAGACGAGGCTGATGACGATGAGAGTGGAACCTTTGGTTGCTTCTTCCAGCGGCCGGCGGCCGACGGACCCTTCCACTCGCGGTTTAAAAAGGACGGAAGGACATGAACAGGAACTGGGCCATTCTCCCAGGACAGAACTGTGGTCTTTCCACGACTTTCACAGGGAAAATGCTGCTTTTAACGTTTCTCGTTCTGGCAGCCAGTATTGGATTCCATAAACCTCATTTTGTCTGGTCATCTTCAACTGCACAAGACAATGTTATTGATCTGGGCTATGCGAGATACTTGGGAAATCGTACTGTTACATGGCCCAACACGGTATCATATCTAGGGCTACCGTATGCTGAACCGCCGCTTGGCGAGCGACGTTTCCGTGCTCCACTTCCTCTGAACACTACACGTGTGGCGAAAGAAACAGAAGGAAAAGTAGTTGATGCGAGGGCGTATCCGGAGTTTTGTATCCAAGGCGCACTTGGTCCAGGTCAGTTACGCTCATAGCTCAACAGAAATGCTATCTTACTCTTGCTATAGGCGATCATGGCGGAGCGGGAAGCGAAGATTGTTTGAAAGTCAACGTCTACACTCCAGTCGGTGTCAAACCAGAAGCCAGACGTAGGTGGAATGGACCTACCCTTGATTCAAAAAGCGAAGTAACAGTCGATACATAGTTCCAGTCCTTGTTTACATCCACGGAGGCGGCTACGTCTTCGGCAACCCAGCAAACTGGCCTTTCGAGCATTGGATCCAACAAAGCCCAAATGTTGTCATAGTCTCCGTGTATTACCGTCTCTCCGGCATCGGATTCCTCACTACCCCAGAATTTGCTGATGGGCATCTCGGTGACTTGAATGCCGGGTTCTTGGATCAAATCGAAGCTTTAAGATGGGTACAGAAGCATATAGACAAGTTCGGCGGGGACCCGGGAAAGGTCACCATCAATGGTGAAAGTGCAGGCGGATCATCGATCGAATTGCATCTGGTTGCGAGTGCTGGGAAGGAGAATCTGTTTAGTGCTGCGATTGCGCAGAGTGTTTACAGGACACCGCTGCCGACGCCTGAACAACAACGGGTGAAGTTAGTTTTCCAATTACTGAATTGAAGGCTAACATGATACTAGCCATTGTTTGACGCATTTGTCGAACGCGCTGGTTGTGGATCGGGGAGCCTGGAGGACAAGATGGCCTGCCTAAGGTCTGCAAGCATTAGCGCACTCGCGATTGCACAGGACAATGTCACCGCAACACTGTAAGCTTCCTCGTCCCGATGTCTCACTACAAATCACTAATTTCACTCTAGTCCAGGATATAATGCTTTCCACCCCGTACTAGATCACAACATTTTCGTTGATTTCCCTACAAGGCTTATTCAAAAAGGGGTCTTCAGAAGAGTGCCCTTGATCGTTGGGTAAGACCACTATGTTCAACCCAATCGTGCCACCTATAATATGATCAGGGCCACAACCAACGAAACCCTTTCGGGTGGCCAGGACATCGCTACCGATTCCAAGAAATTCTTCCCCTCTCTCACAGATGACGCCGTGAACACCCTCGAGCAGGCAAGTCAATTCCCATCATCAAATATGATTTCAAGCGTAACATCTATGCATAAATGCAGGCCTACCCAAGTACAGCATTTGACTCGAATGAACTTAGACACGATACAGTCACCGGCGATATCGAGTTAAGATGCGCTGTACGTCAATGTCCTCCACAAAGTTCAAACCCCTAACTTCCTCCAGCGTGCGATCATGGCTTCAGCTTGGGACGCCGCTGGTACCAACGCCTGGACATACCGCTATAACCAACCCGATCCCGCCTCCCACAGCAATGCAACAGGTCACGCAGCAGAGAACTACATGATGTTCAGAGGCACGCATACAGGGTACGTACGCCCACCACAACATAATCATTTGTAAACGGTGATTTATCTTGGACTGATAGCGTTAATGGAACGACGACATTCTCGACATTCAACCCGTCCGAAATCGCATTTTCTTCGGAACTCATCGCGTACTGGCTCTCCTTTGTCCGTACGTTCGATCCGAGCGCACATAAACTCGCACGAGCACCTAGCTGGCCAAGGTACACTGCTAAGGAGAGGAACCGGATCGTGTTGAACGAGGCACCTGCTGGTGCAGACGTTGATACAGTCAGTGGAAGTCACGTTGAGATTGAGACTGAGGTCGAGGTGGACAGGTGTATGGTCGTTGCTGGGTTGGTCGGGCAGATGCAGGATTGATTTGACAAGTCAAAAAGAGGTTGGGAAATACGAACAATGTAGTATTCCAGGAACAATTTACCTCCACAAAAAAAAGATTATTTTAACCCAAAACCTTCTCATCTTTCTCCTCCTTCCCACTCCTCACAGGCAACCCGGACAACTTACCCCTAAGCACCTCATACTTCCTCCTCTGTGCACCACTAACGCTCGGCGGCACTTTATCCAACGCCTTAACAAAATCTTCCAAACATACCACGATATCATCCTCATTCGCAGCCGAAGCAGGACTATTATCCATCATGTTCAACGCGCCCAGCGTCCGTCTCAAAGCAACCACACCAGCTTCTCTCACAAGTGCAGCGAGATCCGCACCGCTATACCCATCACATTTGTGGCTCTTCACTAATTCCACCAACTGTTCTTTCACCTTTTCTCCTGCTCTACCACTTACATCACCGCCATTCGACACATCGACGATGTCACCCAAGGGCAGCTTGCGCGTCATCGTGATAACGATTTCCGCACGTTCATCCGGGCCAGGTAAATCAACATAGAGGAGTTTATCGAGTCGACCGGGGCGGACCATTGCGGGGTCGATGATATCCGGGCGGTTCGTAGCTGCTATGACGTAGACGCCTTTTCGGGAATCGAGGCCGTCCAGTTCGGTCAGGAGTGTGTTTACCACTCGGGCAGAGGATTCGGACTGCACCACACATTGTGAGGGTAATAATGGTGGTCAGTAAGGTCAAAGTAGGGGGTAGAGAGGGACGTACGAGGTTATCATCGCGTCTTGGAACAAGCGCATCAAGCTCATCGAAAAATATCACACAAGGCGAAGATGCCCTTGCACGAGAAAATACTTGTCGGACCGCACGTTCACTTTCACCCACATACTACAACACCCATCAGTCTATTAAACCAAATGCGAAGTCAAGAGAACAAGGCCTACGCACTTTATTCAGCAACTCCGGTCCTTTCACACTAATAAAATTCGCCTGACTCTCATTCGCAACAGCCTTTGCAAGCAGCGTCTTTCCACAACCAGGCGGACCCCATAAAAGCACCCCACAAGCCGCACTAATTCCAACTTTTCTAAACACCTCAGGTCTCTTTATAGGTTGAACGATAGCCATATGCAATTCCTCACGAATTCCGTGAAGGGCACCGACATCGGACCATGTGACGTCGGGTACGGTAGCGAAACCTTCACGTTTGGATGAAGGTTGAATCTGGGCTAGTGCGGAACAGAAGTCGGCTGAGGTTATGCAGAGGGGGGTTAATTGGTTTGGGGTTAGAGGGGTAGGGTGGGCATTGAGGAAGTGTGCGATTGAGCCGGGGGATGTTGGGAAGGAGAGCGTATGGGTGGTTGTCGTTGTTGCGGGAGTGGGTTTCAGTTGGGATGAGGGGGTGTTGGTGACGGTGGTCTCAGGTGCAGTAGAAGTTGTAGGAGGTGGGGGGTCAACGACCATCGAGACGCCTTGGTCCTGATCTTGATCTTGATCTTGCTCTTGGGTTGAGGTTGCAGGGGTGTCGTCAGGGAGAGTGAGAGTTCCCTCTGAAAGCTGCTTGAATATGCGTTTGACAGCGATGATGCCGGCTGCGCCTGTGAGTGCAGCCAGGTCGGCACCGACGTAACCTGGAGTTGCTTTTGCGAGTGCTGTAAAGTCAAAGTCACCCGAGAGACGGAGTTTGGCACACAGAACACGGAGGATCCTGTCGACAACAGTGAGGAAGTGGCTAGACAAGCACTAAAAGAAAGGGGTGTACTTCGCGCGGGCTTCATCGTCAGGCACTCCCATACTAATTTCGTGGTCGAAACGACCTGCGCGACGGAGTGCGGCGTCGAGTGAGTCGGGGCGGTTAGTTGCGCCGATAACGATGACGGGTTTGTTGTCATTTTTCTCCCAGGACATGTCTAAAATGTGTTAAACACGAGTGACAATGAGTAGCATAATTCGACTCTTACCATCCATGCAAGTCAAGAACTGCGCCACGATGCGTCTTTCCATCTCCCTTTGCGCACTCTCCCGCTTTGGCGTAATAGCGTCAATTTCATCAATGAATAATAGACATGGTGCGACACGCTGGATCTTAATCAGCATGTAAGAAAGGACGAGGCAGGATAGAAAGATTCATCACCTTTGCTTCTTCGAAGGTATCTCGCAACGTCTTTTCCGACTCGCCCGACATACCCGAGACGATCGACGGGGCAGAGATACTAATGAAAGGCACACCAAGTTCCTGGACCGCATCTCAGCCAACATGCCTTCGTATGAAATCGAGATCAAGAGACAGGGGACTCACACCGGCCATCGCATTCGCTAAAAGCGTTTTCCCACAACCTGGAGGACCATGCAGTAAAACTCCCCGTGGGGGTGGCACTCCAGTGTGGAGGTAGACCTCAGGATGACAGAGCGGCATTGCGACGAGCTCGAGCATTTTTTCGATGCATCCTTCGACGCCTCCTAGATCTGAGAGCCGGGCGGTCGGGGGTGCATAGTCTTTGGCTACTGAGCCATTTCCAGAAGTTGAGGATGATGAGATTTTGGTGCGTTTGCTGCTGCTGCTGCCTTCCGTAGTCCTGGTCGACCTTGCTTTGCGTTTGCCCGTTTGCGATTCGGAGTTTACATTCTGAGGATCTGTGTTGGTGGCAGGAGCGGGATTTGTTGGTTCCGGAACGGCGGTAGATGTGGACACTGTAGGAGTAGAACTGGAAGCGTCTTCAGTCGGAGGAGTAGGTGCTGGGGAGATGTTGGGCGAGGGAAGGGAGTTGAGGTTTATTCTTGTGCGTCTGTGTGTAGACCACAGGCCTTGCATGGAGCGATTGAGTGAATTCGAGCCCTGTCTGCATTTTCATAAGACCCCGCTGAAGCAGAAACAAATCTACGCACTGAGTACTCCATCGTCCGTCGCTGCACAATCTCAACCAGAAGATTCAGAAAATTATCTCCATTGCCCCGTTATTTGGCTCTGACGGGCCGGACAAACACGCTGGATCAGGGCAACTTTTATTACTGCTGAATATTATTTACTTCATAATCTAATGCTTAATTCTCCATCTCCCCAACCAACCCAGCAATAAGCTCACACCTCTGCACTTCATCTTCATCCTCGATCTCAACGTGGCTCCCACCGACGCTCCCGAAATCAACATCAGCAGGTGCTTCATTCAACACGATCCGGTTCCTCTCCTTCGCAGTGTACCGTGCCCACACGGGTGTTTGTGCGAGTTTATACGCGTTTGGGTCGAGTGCGCGTACAAAAGATAACCAATACGCAATGAGTTCTTGAGAGAATGCAGTTTCCGATGGATTGAAAATCGAGAACGTGGTATTTCCGTCATCGCTTCAATTATCAAAGATAGAACGAATCAAACAATGTCCGAATGTCTAACGGCTGAGGAATGCTCACCGCATATGTGACCCTCTGAACATCATATACCTTTCAGCTTGGTGCCTAACCTCTGTGTCTTTATGATTGGGATCGGGTTGGTTATAGCGATATGTCCAGGCGTTGATCCCAGCCGTGTCCCAGGCAGAAGCCATGATGGCACGCTAAGTGACACAGGTTGACCAACTGTCTTCACAAAAAACATATGGAATAAATGCTTACGACGCATCTTATTTCTGCGTCCCCAGTAAGTGTCCGATGCCTCAATGCTCCCGAAGGGAAGGCTGAACTTGGGTAGGCCTCGATAACACGTTATTTAAGATTGGGGGACCAATGGATTAATAAGCTTGCCTGTTCGAGGGCACTCAGACTTTCATCAGTGAGGGAAGGAAAGAACTTGCTCATGTCTGCGCCAGTGTCTTGACTAAATGAAAGTGTGTCGTTCGTTGTCGCGCTGGAAACAATTAGTCTACTCAATAACGATCTCATCGAGAGGGAACAGACTCACCCCACAACTAGGGGCACTTTTCTGAACATACCCTTCCGAATGAGCCTCGTTGGGTAATCCATAATGACCTTCTTATCAACGACAACACGAAAGGTGTTGTAGTTTGCACTGAACTATCATCAGTAGTTTAAAAAATAAGGAACCACAACCAAACTTACAACTTTTTTGGGACAGTATCCTGAGCATAAGCTAGTGTTTTTGCATTCGCAGATCTCAAACAAGCCACCTTATCCTCCACAGCTCCGGAACCACAGCCAGCGCGTTCAACAAACACATCAAACAAGGGCTTTCCTCAAACCTCAGTTTCATCCCATCCTCAGAGGCACAGGATCTTGCTCACCTGCAACCGCTCAGGTGTAGGCACCGGCGTCCTAAACACAGACTGTGCAATCGCACCCCTAAACAAACTCTCCTCCCTCCCAGTATTTGCGATCAAATGCATTTCAACGGATGCCCCACCAGCACTTTCACCATCAATAGTCACCCTCTCCGGGTCCCCGCCAAATTTGTCGATATGCTTCTGTATCCAACGTAATGCCTCAATCTGATCCAAGAGCCCGGCATTGAGGTCACCGAGGCTTGCGTTATTGACGAATTCTGGTGTGGTGAGAAAACCAAAGGCGGAGAGGCGGTAATATATGGAGACTATGACCACATTTGGACTTTGTTCTATCCAATGTTCAAAAGGATAGTTTGCAGGATTGCCCAAGACATAACCTCCGCCATGGATATAAACCAGAACCGGAACTGCATGTGCAATATTACCAGAGGTCCTGCAAATGCATGGAACTAATGCACTCACGTTTAGCATTTCGCTTGACACCGAAAGGAGTGTAGATGTTGACTTTTAAACAATCTTCACTTCCCCCCGGAAACCTAGCGCCTACACGGAGAACAACTCGAATGAGCTCCTTTTTTCAGATTCAGTATGTTCTGATTGACCTGAGTCGCGGGCGCCTTGGATGCAAGCATCTGGGCAGGACCTAGCGTCGACTACCTCTCCCTTCGCCTCCTCAGACACCCGGGACATGTTCAGCGGAACTGGAGAACGGAAACGAAGTTCACCAAGCGGAGGTTCGGCATATGGTATTCCCAGGTATGATACCGTGTTAGGCCATGTTCTCGTGTGGTTGCCCAAGTAACTTGCGTAGCCCAGGTCAACAATATTATTGACATTTTCGGTGGTTGTTGCGCCAAGTTGAAATGGGAGCGGCCAATCAAGGAGATATTGTTGGCCCAGTGCGAAGGTTGTTGAGAGGTTGAGGAAGATTGGAAAGAACATTTCGTTTTGTGGGCAAGTTGGAGAGATTATCGAGGCTTGGGATTGTGGTGTCCTCGGTTTTATACTCTTGGATTTTCCGATGGCTTACAATGAGAGGAGATACTGCAGCAATATGACTCGTACAGTCCCCAGAGAACGCAACCGAAAGCGCGTTGAAGCGACATATAAGTTAGCATCACTTCTTGTTCACATGATAGTGTCCAAAATAACCCATGGGCGCAGTCATCACAACCGTGGTCCTTCCGTCCTGAGTTGGACCCTGAAAGGATTCGTGTTTGCAAGGAGAATTTCGGACAACCAGACCACATATGTCGGAATGATGAAAGTCAAGTCAAAGATTCTCCTTGGACAGACGGAATGATTGGGTCAAGTAGGTAAAGTTCGCTATGCATCAAAAATTAAGCGGCAAACTGTAGCACGACCTATGCAAGTGGGCAAACAAACATAAATATCCCTGACAGGCAGATTGGATGTCATTCCTAAGGCGTCAGTCCCTTGATTTCTACCATAACCTCGTTTTGCGGCGCTTGTTGCAGGGGATCTGTCATCCAATCATCAGGCTTCGGGCATCCTTATGAGCATATTACGATATGTACGACCGCCTTGAAAGCCGCCGCTGATGATTGTCAAAACATAATCTGGTAACTTCGTGTGAACATATTGCTGCACGACACATGTAAGTCTCATCTCTATCTTGTAATTCAGCGACGCGCAAAGTGCTCCTACTACTCCAGGTCACACATGACGTCAAATCAAGCGTACTCCACCATAGCATTCCCGCAAGGCTTAAGCTACAAGGGCGGTCATCCCCGATCGAGCCCCAAGGGACATACAAGGTTCTTGAGCCAGCCTTTGACCGACATCAGCTCCCTTTGAACATCCCACCGTCGGGAGGTGCCACGATCTTATCTCGACGGTCCAAACCATCTTTCTGTCCGTAAAGAAAGTTGTAAGACGCCTTGTGAGTAAACCATGAAGAGATACTTCACCCGAAGTATGAGGGGAAGGCCCGACCCACAGATATAAAGGGGGAAAGCAAAGTAGTGCACCAGAAGCCCCGAACCCGATTGCACTATGACCAACTTTGCGGATCTCTCTCAGAGCTGTCGGCCAACGATGGCCAGTTCACCTTATCTTGATGAACCGGCTGTACACTGCACCGACGGTGTCAGAAATTCTCCATGGATGATGATATGGCTGCTTCTATGACGTTTGCATCTGAGCGGAGTGTCCCAAAAAGAAGGCATCCAAAAGAAGAGCTGGAGGAGCTTCCGTCATCGCCCCCCTACATCCGAGGCGGGCCCCGAGACGCGAGTGTCGGAGTCAGGGAGAAAGGTAATCATAGACAATCCTCCATCACTATGTTGCCCGTTTCAGACACGCGCAGCGGTCCTTCAGAAACTTGAAGCTTGAAGGTTGAGTCGAGAACCAACTGGGCCTTCCACTTATCTACAGCACAACCGAGAACATGTTCTCGGTGACGCCTTCGGTGTCCATAAAGCCAATTATGCACTCACCGATACCATTCACGCCACATCGTTCATCTAGACGAGGAAGCCAGGCCTCCAAACTTGTTCGATACTCCTGAATTAGCTCGTGGAGATTTGCCAGAATCAGCGCTGTCGCATTCTGAGGGCTCGATGGCCCGCGCCTTTTTTGCTTATGGGGGAGGATTCGGGGCTCACAAGCTCATAAAGGCCAGTTGGCCCCTGTTCTTTCAAGCCAGACGTCCTCGAGTCTAGCTTCATGCTCTTGCCACCGCCTTCATCTGCTCCCTCCGGGCCTTCCTCACCTCAGGGAAATGAAGTGGTAGATGAAAACCTGGTCAAAATTCCTCTGGCGCAACAAACTAAAGAAGGTGATGGTACCATGCCTGCCAGTGGTCCTCCACAATATGTGACTTCCGAAGAGAATGAGCGTGTCCTCAAAAAGATTGACCGCTAGTATGTCCCTGCGAATGTCGACTCGTTAAATGCAGCTGAGGGGACTATCAGCATCATGCCGATCATGTTTGTAATATATTTCCTACAATGTAGGCATCATCTATAGGTCGTGTGTTTTCCGGTCGCAGTCTGACACCGCGCACAACCCAGTTATGGACAAACAAACTCTGTCCTTCTCTTCTGTCTTCGGTATCATTGGAGACACGGGGCTTGTAGGGAAACAATACTCCTTCTTAGGATCCATCGTTTAGTACGTTCCTCTCCATCTTCATTTTAACCCACTCACCTGATATATGTACTTCCAGCATCGCGCAGTTGCTCCTACAGCCAATCTCAGCTTACTTCCTCGTTAAATTTCGTCTCTCGATATACGTCCCCTTCATAGTAACATGCTGGGGCATTACTCTAGCTTGTATGTCCGCCGCACGCGATTTCATCGAACTTCTCATCGGGAGGTTCTTCGTACGTCTATCAGAGGTACCCAGTGCGTTCGCCTTCACTCACTCCCATCCAAGCTGGGTGCATTTGAAGCATCTATCCAAGGTGCTTTCATCCTCATCGGCCAGATCTGGTACAGACGGCACGAACAAGGATTCCGGGTCGCGGGTGACTATGTTCTCTTCCTTCACTTGTCTTCCAGAAGCCGATGCGATCTATTCGACAGTTTGGTACTCTAATGTTGGCTGGGGTAACATCTTTGGCAGTCTTATCATGTACGGAATTGGTCATATTCAATCGGCGGCGCTTTTCCGGTACCAGATTATCTTCATGCTCCTGGGGTGTATCACCTTCCTCGTCGGGATTGCTAGGTGTGTCTAAATTAACACTATCGCGCCCATTGCGTGTATATATCTTGTGTTGACAAACCGCTTGTTCTCTTAAAGCTTTTTCGTCTTCCCAGACAACCCAAGAGAATGCAAATTCCTATCATCTGAAGATAAAACCATCGCTATCGAGGTTCGTCCATCCCCCTCCACGCGTAACTTGAATACAACTGAAACTTATCCACGTACATGCCCATAGCGATTGAGAGCAAACAATCAAGGTCTCGAAACCAAATCCTTCAAACCGTCCCAAGCACTGGAGATGCTTACAGACCTCAAAAGTTGGTGTTGGATGATGCTGACCTTCCTCATCTCCATCCCCTCAGGCGGGATTGGGACATTTGGACCGCTGATTTTGAAGGGGTTCGGATTTGATGGGTACGGGTCGTCTATCACCGCTCCTCGAGCTTAATTGTCCACCCCCGTATACTTTTGGTTTAATTGAATCTGGAACTTAACATTTGATAGATTCGATGTGATGCTGTTCAATATGCCATTCGGGGCATTACAGGTTACTATGATTTTCACTGTATTCGTGAGTTTATGACTCCATTTTTTCTTTTCTTTTAACAAATTCATGTCAACAGTGGACGGCTAAACGATTTCGAATGAAATCACCAGTCATCCTTATCGTACTCGTTCCATGCATGACCGGCGCAGGTACATTTTGCTTCCTACCACATTCCCTCTCATCTCAGCAAAGGTCCAATGCTAACTAAATGATATGTATAGCATTCCTCCTCCGGCTAGGCAGATCCCATGGGGACCTGCCAGGACTGCTAACAGCCTATTATATGCTCGCATGTCACAGTTCCATTATCCCATTGATATTCAACTGGCAGAGTACCAATGTCGCGGGACATACGAAGAAAACCACCGTACATTATCCCAGCACTCTTTGAGTTTTCTGAGAAGATACTGAAATGCGTGGGGGTATTTCTAGACGACGGCATTTATGACGATGGGCACCGTCAGCGGGAACATTGTATGCGTCTCGGATTCTCTGCCTTGATTTTGCCTCAAGAACGTATGACTAAGTCTATCGTGTAGGTGGGCCCGCTGTTGTTCAAGCCGGAGGATAAACCCTACTATACACGGGGTGCGTAAAGTCTTCACCTTCCTTCCACTTCATATTCCGTGACCAAACTAACAAGACATAGGGCTAAGAGCAATGCTTGCATGCTACTCGTCATGCTTCTTCATTGTATGCTGTACGGCGCTGTATCTCCGATTCTTGAACGAGAGGAACAAGAAGCGGAGAATACTGGCCGGCAAGCGTGAGTCTCTTCCTCCTCCCGCTGTCCAGTGCCGCATAGATTCGATCCTGATTTAATGTTTGATTGCCTGTCGTTCGTTGGGTTGTAGGTGCGGAGATTATCGATTATTCGATGTTGAGCGCACAGGAGGCTGAAGCTGCTCTTGCGAAGGAAAGTGTAACCGCGGAAGATTACCAATTGCAGGGCGTTAAGACAGACGGCATGGGCGAGGGGGACGGGAGGAAGAACGGGGGGGATTCGACGTTTGAGGATATAACGGATCTCCAGAATGACGAATTCATTGTGAGTGCTGTGTACAATGTTTGCCTTCCTTCCAGCTTTCTGACAATCACGCCAGTATGTTTACTGATTCGTGTGGTTCTTGGAGGGTGTGAGGGGCTGAATGTACTTGGTGAGGGGTAAGGGTTGTTCAAGGGATGCTGTATGCAAGCCAAGCCTGACTGGTTTGGGTGTCTCCACCAACCCAATCACCGACCAGTTGAGACACAACGTTCTTCGAGGCCCAACCAGACAGAATGATGAGGGTGGAGAAGAATGGGTGGACGTCGAGAATTACTATTGTAACAATTCCACTTAGTTGATTATGTTTGGATGAAGATGGTATTGACCTTTTAAGCCGAAGCCAGCAGACATTCCGCCTAGGATGTTCCGGATAATCCATTCTCGATCCATCTTATCATCGTCAAAGATTTGCGAAAGGTTTGAGAAGATCGCGGGCAGCACGGTCGCTGGATTAGAAACGATTTGGTGCAGCCAATCAGATGGTATTTCGGTCCCGAGTTGAGCTAGTGATGGTGTCGGAGAGGCAGGGACCCAAATTGTGAGGAGAAAGAGGAGAAAGAGTTTTGTCAGGGAAGAGTAGAAAAGTGTGAGAGGAATAAGAGAGAGATTGAATTCGCGGCCCGGGGTGACGGAGTCTGGTTTGTGGCGCGGTCTGGTTTTGAGGAAGGGAAGTCTGAGTATGAGTTTGGAATAGAGATGTCTGATGAGGGCGAGTGTCTTGAGAATCACAAAACACGAGAGGAGAATGCCTGCGTGGAATGCGAGGGTTTCTGTTTGGGGTGTTGGGTGAGTTTAGGACCGAGCAGAGAAGTGAGCTGCGAACCTGCAAGGCATCCAAAGAGGACCCGAATGAACGTCAAGAAAGACTCTTCTGTCCATATGTGGTGCGGTGCGGATTTGGGACCTGCATTGAATCAGCCTCTAGACGGTTGTGAGTAACAGGATGACAGACGCAGGTGTGTCCAGCGAATGACTGAGCAACATCAGGCCGAGGAAATCGTTGGAACGGGCAAAGAACATACATGCATCAAGTATAATCAGCCCAGTTCCCAACTTAAGCGTCCATATCCAACGTGCCCGCCACAGGTAGCTCGTGTCCGTCTCTTGGCTCTCCTTTTGTTCAAGCTTGGTCTCGGGCTTGGTTTTCAAGTCGGTTATCGCGCGGCGCGGTCTTGTGCCTCTGTTGTAAAGTAGGTGTAGGTATACGCCACGTTTCAGGAGGATGAGGTCGAGAAGGAGAGTTAGTGAATCGTGTTCAACATAGGGGTCTGCGAAGAAGTGACATTTTCGCTAAAGACAACCTTGAATCGAAAGAAAGTGATGAGGCAGAGCGGACATACACATTGCTCGAGGCGGAGGTTGTATGCGGATTCATAAACTGTATAGAGGTAGGGCGTGTAAGCCATACAGGTCGTGCAAATTGGCATTTCCGGCAGTGGTCAAGAGGAAGAGTCGCAAGTTCAGGGGCAATAGATGACATTGATGATCATTCGCACGCATCATTGTCACTCTGATTAATACGTACTAGTAGACTGGAAGGAGGAATAGTAATGATCTACTTGATGTTGCCCAGTTGTTAATACGCGGTGCGTCTGAGATTTTGGAAGGCGTAATGCATCCAAGCCAGTCGGCTACCCAGGAGATCCGTCACATCACCATCGACCAGACGACCGGAATTGTTCAATGAGCGCTTGCAGAGGTGATCAAGTCACACCCACCCGAACAAAACGAGGCAGCATTCTCGACCTTCTATCGCCCATCTCTTCCCGGTGCCTTTATCACCAATAGCCATCCCTATCGTCTGTTGTCATGACTGAAAGTCCCTATACGCTCGAACTCAAGGCTGCACTTGGGCGAGATTGACTCTGTCGTTATCTACTCCGGACGAGCAGAAATCACGAGAGTCTTTCTTCTTCTTACACTCCAACCAGGGCAGACTCGCGTCGTGATCTCTGGTCTCTCAGCTGGAATAGGTGAAAACACGTTAAGGTGAGTAGTATTGACCATGGTTGTCACCCAGGACCCCTCCGATCAATCAGGATAGGGTGGAAGCGCTAGGTACTGCAACGATTTAGGATGTTGTTGTGCAATCAACGGTTCAATCTGGGTAAGATGATGACGATCTTAAAGCCCTTCAGCAAGAGCTGGAGCGTTACAAGCATGCTATCGGATCACTCAATGATTACATCTGCATGGCAGAACGTGGGCGTGCCCCAGGATATCGGTCCCATTGAAGGAGGGCATGGCGCACAGGAAATTTTCTGTGAACCCTATCAAAGAGAGATGGACAGTATCAAAGCAGAGATGAAAGGGGGAAGAAAGAAGATCCGTCAACCCATAGTGATAGTCTTGCTAGACGCATCTCAGTCTGGTAAGATCAAAGTTGCGCTCACGTATGGTACGGATTTTATTGATTGTAAATTCCATCGACTAATAAATTACCTAGGGGTAACGGGAGCAACTTGGGATGCTAAATACTCCATCCGCATCAACTCCCTAGACAATGTCGCTCTAAGCAAGTTTCCATCCCCTCGGACGGCATCTACCACGACGTCGAGATTTGTTCGTTCAAGGTCAAAACCGAGCCTATGGACCACCATACCTAAGATCGATAGGCGAGTTTACCTTAAGGTGTAGCATCTTGCTTCCAGCTATGTTTGAATCCCACTGAATGAATGGAAGGCAAAGGTAAAAAATGACACAGAACTTCCGTTTATCGCCGGAGGTGCAAACGTTTATGTCGATGGAAGCTTCACCACTCATACCTCGATCCCGTTGGTTCATACTGGGGAGAGCTTTGAGTGCCTACTTGGGTGAGCCAGTAATCGCGCTGGGAGGTCATACAATCACATGCCACCTTCGTTGTTAGAATCGACCCAGCCGTTCGCGTCACATATCATCCTCGCACGAAAACGATCACCCAATCTTCCACCCGGGGCGGGGAAACTACGCATTCATTTTCTCAGCGTATTACAGTAATCAATTCACGTCCATGGACTCTGTATTCCATCAAGATCATGGATAACATCCCAGTGCGCACTGGCCAGGGGACTGCTGTGGTTTTGCACGAACCTCGGCTTGCAGAGTCGAGCTGCCTACTCTACACGGTGCCCCATGAGAATGGTAACCAGTCTCGATGCCGCGTCGTTGCACGATGGGAGGACGCCGAAGGATGTAGATCGTACTCCAATCGCTGGATTGGGAAGAACGGAAAGATCAACTGGTTTTGTACGATCCCCTCGAACGAGTCGGTTGAACTGACTTTGAGGTGGGATGTGACAGGGCCTGAGTGGGAGATACGAAATTTGGAGCCCGTGGATGTGGACTGAATACTCCCCAGTGTGGTGACAGATCATAATAGATCATATTCGTTGTCCATTATTATTGGGTACTTGACCTTTTGGGGCGAAATGTGACCCTCAGCATTATTTCTTGTGCATAACTGGCCAGCACAATCGAAGATACCGTGAGCCAGCCTCGGCCCAGAGCCGATCCGTGCCACTGGTTCTGGTGGATTGCAATGTGAAATTGTGTCGCATGGTTTGGGTGGGAGATGTCACATTAAACACGAGAGGATATAAGACATGGCACTTATACAGAACTAAGGGCATGGAAATCATTCTTTCGAATGTGTTCGTCGTGGAAAGCTGGCTACGAGACTTTCCGTTGGTCGACTAGGGGCTCCGTCCATAACACAGCACTATTGTTATTTATTCCCTTCCCTACATCAGCAAAACCTGTCTTGGATCACTTGAGGAAATGTGACTTGAAATTGCCGTGATCAAGGCATCAAGTCACATAAGTCACGATTAGGTCAGGAAACTTTTTCCTGATGCACTACCTCGTCAAGGGTAATCTAGTCTGGTCACTGTCCGGTCTGACTACCTAGTGTTTCCGAAAGCAAGACAGATAAAAACGGGTGATGTCAACTGTCATGTCTTTCTCTCTCTTTTGCTCCTGGAACCTAGATGAGTATATGGAGCCTCGCTGTCCTGCAACCTTCAAGGCCTCATTCCTCTTCCGTAATCTGGCCCCCAGCTAGACCACACCTTTCCTCGCTCTACTGTTTCCCCTTTTCAACCGCTGTGTTCCCCATAAGATTGCGACCTCTTATCGTAGTCCTGAACTTGGTCTCATGTTCGCTGCTTCTGCCCGTGTTAAGATGACCCACGCAGCCCGTGCACACCCGAATGATGTTGCCAAAGTCAACAGTCCAACGGCTATGTACTATATATTCCGTCTCGATCGAATGCTTCTAGGGAAACCTCAGGCAGATTAAGTGCGCTGATTTGGTTCGGCCTCGGGGTCACACGCACCTTTCCGGTGGTTATGAACCGCCACACCCACACACGGCAGACTCTCTGTGTCCCCAGTGTCATGGTGTCAAACATCCAGAGGATCGTCCAGCTTACCCTCATTGGGCGTTAAATAGTCGAGATGTCAGTTGCTGGACATGAAGCTAATTCAGAGAGCGCCGGACAAGTGCCCATTCGATAAGCTTTGGTAGCAGATGCAACCGGGTTTGTCTTACGTAGCAGCAAGTGACACGGGCGACGACGATGACTCACACTTTTCTTTCGGGGGGCGTGATCTTTGGGGATACTTCACCTTGGCGATAGGCTGAGAGATTACTCTGCAAAGGCAGCGGAGGGAAAAGGAAGCGGAGGATCAATATGCAACAGGTCGTTTCGCGAAGAACAGAAGGGTGTAGGAATAACGGATGGAGGTGAAACGTCTAACGAGAGACGAAGGAAGGACGGTAGAGGGATCGAGAACCGGGAGAAGCAACACTGGCACGCGCATGGTTGGTGGTCAGTATCGGATGTAAGGGTGGCTTGAGGATTAGTTCCCGGTGGCTGCTGGAACTCCTCCCACAATGCCCGGTGGCTCGGAACCTTATCTGAGGTTGGATGCTTTCCAATCACTGGGCTGTAGGGCTATTGGGTGGCTGTACAAATAAGAGAAGGAGTCTATGATTGAGGGTTCTAAGAAGGTCTTCTAATGAGCTCGCTGTAAACCTGAGGAGCTCAGAGGGTGAGCTGCGAGTGTTGCGCTAGTGAGTTTTTTTTTCGGGGAATCTTCTTGGAGCTTCAGAGCATAATGTGGCGAATCACCGCAACTATTCATCCGGTATCGAGGGGTTAGTTGGAAGCCAACTCTTGAAATTATACAAGTCGCATAGAGACGTTGAGCCCATCGAGACCGAACTGTGAGAAAACAAGAACGAGTGCCGCGTAATCTGCGCGGAAGGGCGGGTTATCGACAGGTGCGACATATATTGCTAGGATTGCATGGGCGTATCACTCTTCGAGATTTGTCAATTGTGCCTGTGAGTAATAGCTATGAATAGCTATGACGGAACATCCAAATTGAATATTAATTCCCCTCCCACTGGTGTCAATCAAGGACAAAGACGTTATCTCGAAGTGTGACCTCCGATCATTTCAAGATTAAAAACAGTCTTCTTGTGAAAACCTCCTCGGAGTAGATATCTCACTGCTCCTTTCGTGTCAGTCTCCCTTCTGAGAATTGCGCTGGTGCCATGTGTTCCTTCATT
The DNA here is from genome assembly GCA_018524415.1 of Podaxis rugospora. Taxonomy (NCBI): domain Eukaryota; kingdom Fungi; phylum Basidiomycota; class Agaricomycetes; order Agaricales; family Agaricaceae; genus Podaxis; species Podaxis rugospora. Next base: position 127,056 of record JAEUWL010000708.1, read on the forward strand.
GCCATCCAAGACGAGTGCTTTCCGTTCATAGAAGGATGGACAAGAGAAATTCAGTTCGCTAAATCCGAACATGGATCAAATCGATCAAGGCGTTGGTGCTCGGTGGTATTGCCCGCGGTGGGCGATAACCATCCATGGAGCGTGTTAGTTGATGGATAAATTCAGTCTGCCCTCAGACCTGTAAGGCGAGAGTCATTGGCAGTCGTTTATAGGAGCCTTGTCCAATTTGTGCTAAGCCTCGCCCACTGGTAGTTCCGTTGCTGGCTCTCAGAGGTTTCTCAGCTCTACTAAATTCACGCAAAAGAGGATTTGACCGCTACGAAACCGGAATGACGAGAGTTGAGCCAAAACGTGGTTCAGGAAAAGCGAACATACATAACCTCATCTGGCAGATGCCATTGCTCTACCAAACAAAAGCAAAGTTTATCAAAGGCTGAATGCAGGAGAGCCGAAGTTCCCTTTCTCTTCTTCATTTCACCTCGTCCATCCGTTTCCTTATATTCACGAGCTTTATAGCTCCACTCCAGCATTCGCTTGGGATTGTCATTCTTTTTTACGCCTCTCTTTCCCTATCGTCATGTACCTTCCCCTCTCCATCACCCTCGCCTTGGCGGCCTCGGCGCGGGCGTACTGGCTGATGGGTGCAGGTATGTTTCCTCTCGTCTCTCCTGAAACATCTGCTTCGTTACCGGGGCTGCTCTGACGATGCCTCCAATGAACAGAAAACTTCATAACCACTGAGCGAATCGATCCAGTTGTGAGCCCTGGCAAGGTCGCCAGTCACGTGCATTCAGGTAATAAATTCCCTTTATATTGCTCTGGAAAAACCTCTTTTGAGCATTGTAACCTATTTCAGTACTTGGCGGTAGCAACTTCAGGTTCAACACCAATACTGAAGCACTCCGCCGGAGCGAATGCACATCAATTCCAATCCCGGAGGACAAGTCTAACTATTGGTTTCCGGTGGGTGTTTTTGCGTTCTCACACACACGCCCAATAATTGATGCACATACATGCATGCAGCACCTGTACTTCCAGTATGTTCCTAGCGTGTTTCCAGTCTGTTGTTTCATTGTTGCTCTTTTTAGGTCCGCCAATGGCAACTTCACTAGTGTCAACGGCGGTGCAGTCATGTAAGTTTTTATGCCAAACCTTTCTGTCGGAACTGCACTCATTTGCCACTTTCACGTAGTTGTATGTTTGATCCAATTTTATGCAAAAGATGGTTATTTGAATCTGGCTCTCCAGACTACTTGTTCAGCGATAAGCCCGGCACAACCACAGCCTTTCCTGATGATGTGAGTTCTCGTCGAACCTGCCCGTTAAGCTTTGTGTTAATGGTTTCCCGTAGTTCCGGATGCTCAGCGGTATGAACTGTCATCCTCGTTGCTTTCTACTGCTTCTCATCTCTTTCTTTAGGTGACCCTCTCCTTCGCGCGTATGACCCCAATAGCTACGCACAACGAGCTGTGACCTTCCTTTGTTTGGACTTCAACGGTGTCACTACAAAGCATAATGAATTGCCCGCTAAAAATTGTCCCTCTGGTATCCGTGCGCAAATCGTGAGTTCGGCTGTGCACGCCATTAATCCTTATGCTGATTCTCTCTCACCAGAACTTCCCAAGTTGTTGGGACGGGAAGGTGAAAGATGTTCTAGAAATTCAAAATACACGCTAATTCCTGGATGTAGAATGTGGATTCGCCGGACCACAAGTCTCATGTTGCTTTTCCTTCAGGAGGTCCCGACTCAGGTACTTGCAGCGATCCCAACTTCCCCGTTACTCTTCCCCGTATCTTCATCGAAGTGAGCCTTGCGTTTTCCGTCCCGCTTCTCTCGATTTCACATTGTGTACTTAGGTCTATTGGGCGACCAATGACTTCGATCAGATGAGGTCCCAGGCCAAGAACCCGTCTCAGCCATTCGTGTAGGTCAGCTGTCCACATTTGATGGGCTTGGTCTAAAATTGGGTAATTGCAGGTTTGCTAATGGTGATCCCACCGGATATGGCTACCATGCAGGTTGGTGTCTTTCATTTCGTATCCTGTAAACCTACATTGACTTGGGGCGCACGATAGACTTCCTCAACGGTTGGGACAAGGGTGTTCTCCAGAACGCCGTTGACAAATGTCATTGCAATATCTATGGCGACGTAAGACGCCCATTACCTTCACGTTTCCTATTGCCTTTCTGACCCATCTCTTCAGCCAACCTGTTGCGTGGACCAGGGAATCTTCCATATGAAGAAGGGGCAGAACTGCCGTATTACCAAGTCCATTAACGAAGCTAGTACGTGCTTCGGCAAGCGACCATTTGATCCAAATTGACTATTGGCGATTGCGCGCTATTAGCGACTGGTACTCTTTCGAAGCTTCCTGGCAATAATCCCGTCCAGCAAGAGGGGAAGCGTGCTGTTGCGCACCAGGATACCAGCACGCCCGAGTTGATTTCCCCAGTGTACGCCTACACGGATGCTTCTCCTACTCAGACAGGTACCATTGTCAAAGGAGGCTCGCAAATTTTGCCCACGTCTGCTGCACCTGCTTCGTCATCTTCCCCAGCTCCTTCACCTTCTACTATTCATCAATCTTCGCCTGCGTCATCTAGCGTGCAGCATCCCGTGCCCTCCTCGAGTTCGCCCGCACCTTCAAGTTCCGCTACCCCTCAAACATCGGCTGTTCAGGGGTCGAGCGTTCAGTCTCCCGCACCAACACCATCGACGATTTCTTACGTGCACACTACCCCGGCAACCACCACCAAGTACCTGTTCCCTACATTCTCCATGCCCACCGTCTCCATCCCAACTTTCTCTTTTCCTTTCCTCAATAATGGTAGCCCCAACGTAAACAAGGGGGGTGATACACCCTACGGGAATTACTTCCAGAGCAAGCCCGCATCATCATCACCAGCTTCAACACCTACTTCCACCGCTATATCTTCATCAGGTACCAAAGGTCGTTGTACAAAACGCTCCAAACGTAGTTTTGTCGTGGAAGAACTTGAGGCCATGGCCTCCCGGGATACCCCTCTCCGTCCTGTTGTCAATGTGCAGAATGTCGACCGAGCACGCCGTTCTCATCGCCGCCGATTCACGAACCACTTTACGAACTAATGGAGGAAAGTTGCCTTGATCAGGCTGTTGATACCCCCTCCCTTTCTCGATCCATTTTTCACATCTTTTATCACGTATCTCCCGTCCTATCTCACTTTGTGCAAGTCACTTTGAGTATCTGTTGACAGGTTCTCTTGTATTATGTCTTGGTTTGCCTCTTGCTATTACTACAACTGGCCAGAAGACTGAAGAGAAGTTCATCACGGGTATTTGAGAACCCAGACGAGCGTCCGGAATCGCCGTCCGACTTGCCAACCGACTTGCGAGTGACAACTCGATTGGGAATGAGAGGCGATGACGGTCCAGACGTTGAACCATTAAGGGTGTTCGAACGGCTAGATGCAGGCGAGTGGCTGCTGAGTGAACAAGACTGTCATTGATTTGAAACATCTGCGTGTACGTGTACTTGCATCATTGATCGATCTCAAGACTCAGAGTAGGAGGAATTTTCCCAAATGTGGAATGATATACACTTAACAGAGGACCCCGGATAGTCCTTTATGTATCTCAAAATGACCCTTTTTGGGGTTTTCTGTCCGAACCGCTTTTTGAAAATTTACCCCCGAAAGAGCATCCGACCTAGGCCATTTTGGCAAAAAGTTGTCCGAATCCCAGGATCCAGCCTCTCAAAACCTCAAAAATCAGTTAAAGATTGCCAAAAACTTTGGGGCAGGGGACTGATGCATATGGTTTATAGGACATACAGCCTGCTGTATAA